>JAALXK010000450.1:0-41827 GCA_012977745.1 Fusarium anguioides | reverse complement strand
CAAGCCGGGCCCCTATTAGTTCAAGGCTTTGAAAATATGGGCTTGACTTGGGGATTTAGAAGCGTTGACTGGTTGGATGACATTGGATGGGGCGATGAAAGAAGGAAGTTCTATAGAGCACATTAGTAAAATTATAACCTTTGCGTTGGCGTCATGTGCCGGGATGTTGGTTTCGGAACGCACTACAATTTCTCAAAGTCGTCTCTGGCAGTATGAGGAACTGAAGATAGGGATATAGCGGCCTGGAACTCCGGGTTTCCCGTTTGTACTGTCTTGGCGATAATCAGCTTCTCTAGGGTGGAGTATGCGCTGACACGAACGGTGGCATTGCTCGATGAAGTTGCTGTGCTTGTAGACCAGCTTTCTTCGTAGTCGCCCAGCCATGATTCGAGTTTGATTTGCACAGATTTCTTTTCGGCTTCGTCGTGAGAACTTGAGTCTGCTAAAGATGACGGATGCATCTCGTCCAATTCGATACCCCCCGATATAGTAGTCGCCGTAAGCAGCGTTGAATGCTTTGACACCTTCTTCAATTGGGTAGTATTTGAAAGGCTGCTTCTGATAACTTAGGCGGGCGTGTGTATCCGACTGATCCTGCACGATAGCTCGCTGTGACTGAAGCTTTATTTGAGTTTTTGTTATCCAGAACGTCTTTATCGTAGTGTACCGAGACGCTTGGTTAAAGACAAACCATGTCAACACTAGCGCCCATGGAAATACTGAGATGGCCCATGGATGAAGACGAGCTCATGGCTTCAGATGATCGAAAACTGCAGCTTCCATCATTCGCCGTAAAGACAATCCGCGTCGAGTCAAGCGAGTCTTGGCTAAACGCTGTCTCTGGCGCGAAAGGGTTGTAGGATGTCTCTGATACGGTCGACCGAAAGAACATGCCTAGTGGTATAATGCGGGGCTGCCAAGGTAGTAGAATATGTGACCGCGTGGTGGCTTGCTGCACAATTCTTGGGACTAATGGGTCGAAAGTCTTGGGGTCGAAGCCATCCGCTGTCAAAGCGGCAGGGGCTTGGCTAGTCAAAT
Source organism: Fusarium anguioides (assembly GCA_012977745.1). NCBI lineage: Eukaryota > Fungi > Ascomycota > Sordariomycetes > Hypocreales > Nectriaceae > Fusarium > Fusarium anguioides. The sequence continues at coordinate 40,789 of JAALXK010000450.1, read as the reverse complement.
CCACTGTTGGACGCGGCATTTTTGTCGAATGCTGTTGTAATACACGATTTTTCAGCGTGGGAGGCTTTGTGTTGAAATGCATGGACTTGATGCTGTGATGCATTGTGATGGTCTAGACCACCGGGGCTGAGGCGCTAGTGATAAACTATTTAGACACTATTGAAAGATATTGATCTGGTTCGGGTATTTGTTGTTGAGATGTTCTTTTAGCTATAATTTTTATGACCTACCTAGCAACCTGCAGTCCTCAGGCCACATATCATAATGTGTGTATGCTGGGACCTTGATTAAAAAGGAGAATGTTTTCAATGGTTATCCAAAAGGAACTTTTTATTTCAATGACTATAGTAGGTTGGCCTTCTAGAAAGAATAATCTAATCTTAAGTATAATAAATAATTTATTTTCTTAAACAGTCAGGATATAGTGCTTGATTATATCTGCTTGATATGAATTCTGTTCTTAGCTAACTGAGCTGGTCTGAGCAATGTTAATGTCGCACATATGGCCTCCTTCTTCAACACACTAACCCAAATAAAATCTATATTTACCCAATAATTAAATCCTACTCAGAGAAATCCCAATCTCTCTTCCTTTATATCCTTGTAAACCTTTTCCAGATCATCAATGTCTTCATCAAGAAAGTTCAGGTAAACCTTGTCTACATACTCATAGCACCCTTCTAAAGCCTCTGACTTTTTTAGCAGGCGTAACACGGTATCTACGCCGGCTAGCGCAACAACCATCCCCTCTTGGGCTTCTCCACCATTCACTAGGCCAAAGTAGCCTTTTTCAGTGTAGACTAAGTCAAGGCCATATCTCATTAGATCCTCCATCTGTTTCAGGTTGTCCAGTTCGGAGTCTTCAGGGCTCTGTTTGTTCTCTGACTTTTGAGTCCATGTCTTGCTGGCGTACTGTACATATTCAGGGACTTGCTTGCAGTCATCTGCTTCTGTTTCCTCTTTTGATATTGAGGATTTGAGAAAGCCGATCATCATTGAGTTGAACTGGGCTGCCATCTTAGGGTTTTCGTTGGTTGGCAACTTTTCCAAATTCATTGCCGTAGTAAACAGTGCCATCGCATTCGAATTCAGGGGTACTGGGTGTTCGGTTCCGCTGGGCTTTGCTATGTCTTCGCCGTCTTCGCCGGCCTTGAACTCGCGGCCGATGGGATACTGACCGTAAATACTGCGATTCTGATTCGCAACAGCATGGGCCGCAGAAGAAAAGATAACGTGAGGTTCCAAATCGCTTGCCAAAGTCAGTTTGAAGACAATCTTGTCTACAATGCTTCCACCAACGTGAAACGAAGTCGTGGTCGTTTCTGTTAGCTCGTCAAACGCTGGTTCACACAAGATTTTAGAATTTGGAAATGGGCAAACTTCCAAGTCGTCGGGGCTGTCCATGAAGCCAGGGACCCATGATGGCAGCTGTGGGAATTTCTTTGTGCTCCGCCTGATACCGAGTCTCCAACAGGCAGCGACACCATTCTCGTCAAGAATGTAACGAGCAGCATGTATAAAAACATCCTCAACCTCCATTGAATAGTCGGCCGTGGGTGGTTCTACCAAACCTTCCTCCGTCGTCACGAGTCCTAGTGACGCAAAGATCTTGTCTCGAGGGTCAGTGGCGTTTAGAGCATGAAGAGTCCAGGCTGTATCTGCTAATGAAACTTGTCCATTTTTCGATAATTGACTTTCCAGGTAATCGATATAATTGATAGGAGTTTCAGTTGCAGGTAAACATTCTTTGTATGCCAAGAGAGCGGATTTGATAGTAGCCCATTCGCAAGATTGACTCCCGCATATACTGAGACTTCTAGCACCGCCAAGAATGATTTCTTGACAGATCCAAGCTCTTGTCCAGTAAGAACGAGTGGCAAGGTCATCGAAACCCTGAGCTACCTTCTCATTCTGTAAAACACCTTTCACGAGCGTCTGGGGATCGCTTTCTTCTCCTACTGCCAGTGAGTATGTCTTTGCTTGAACCATCATCTGGTGTGCCTTTTGCATTGTTGGAAATTGTTCAAAGGCGGCACGAGTTGACTCTGTCTCTTGGCCCAACCACATTAGAACCTGTTCAGCAGCGCGGAAGATCCCTGCCATCATAGCAACCTGCTGATTCCGCTCTTTATCGTCATTCTGGTTGATGCATATAGAATCGATCCATAGATATCTGGGTTTCGAACGCAGTCGCAGTCTTTCCATAGCTGCTTTACAGTTTGGAGTGATGAGAATCTGTTTATCCTCGCATTGGACTGGAACCGTCCCGAACTTGTCTCCCCAAACATAGGAAAGAGCCTCAAACGTAGCGTTCACGTTGAGCTGAAACTCGTTGAGTTCGATGCTGATTATATCACCGGGCTCTCCAGGGTGCAGTTCAATGACTCGAATTGAATTCTCTTTGGTTAGGGGATGATATTGATATGAGACCTTTCGGTTGAGAAGTTCTTCCTCAGCCTTCCTAGAACTTCTGAGGCTGCTCTGGCGTAGATAACGTGACTGACGGAGTAACTTCAAAGATGAGTCATTGGACTTCTCGCTTGCAAGTGAAAAGGCGGTTCTTCTATCAACATCTTTCATGTCGACTTTGGCACCAGCTTCAAGCAACATCCTTATCACCATGTTATTTCCCTCCAGAGTTGCAATGTGTAGTGCTGTCCTCTTATAATCAGACAAGTAATTGATATCTGCTCCATGATCAAGAAGCAAGTCAACGATAGCTTCGTCACCATTCTCAGCCGCACAGCATAGTGGTGAAAGGTTCCGACTGGGCTCTGGCCTCATCTGAGCTCCCTTTTCGAGGAAGAATCTTGCGAGTATTGCGTCCCGCTTTTGGACGGCAACCATGAGAGGTGTGCGACCGCTGTGGTCAGCCGACTCTATATTGGCTCCATGTTCAACTAATAGTCCAACAACTGCCTTGTGGCCATTCTCGGTCGCATGCCAGAGAGGACTTTTACCCTCATAATCTCTCGCTTCAGTCCTTGCCCCTAGCTCGGCAAGCAGCATTGTGACTTCCTCATGCCCCTCCGCCGCGGCTCCAACAAGTGCAGTTTGCTGATAAGCATCTTTGTCCTCCAGGTTGGCACCGAACATGAGGAGTGTTTCTACCATTGTTGCAGATCCTCGCCATGCGGCCACGATCAAAGCAGTTTTATCCTTGGCGAATCGAAGATGAACACTGGCTCCGTGATTGACAAGCGCCTTAACCGCCTCGAGCTGTCCCGACATCACAGCCTGTTCAATAGGTAGCGTCTCATCAGTATAGTCATTCGGATCAACTCCTAATTTGATGAGGCGATCGATCATGGCCAGACGCCCTTCCTTTGCAGCTTCTAACAGCATCAGACATCGTTTCTTATAGACCTCCGATGTGCTATCGCCACGAAGAGATATTGATGTGTCACTTGTGATACTCGGCTTGTTCAACAAGATATTGACATGCCTTGGATTCGCTCGGATCATATCCGCGACTTCCTCATGGCCATGGCTCTCTGCTAAAGACAAGGCTGTGTCGCCATCAGGGGTCTTATAGTTGATATTTGCCCCATGATCTAGCAAGAGTTGGATTATATCTGGCTTTCCAGAGATGGCTGCAAATAGCAAGCATGTCTTCCCGTACACATTGGAGGTGTTTGTTTCGGCTCCATGCTCCAAAAGCACTTTTGCAGTAGAAGTGTGACCATGCTGTAATGAGACGGAGAGGGAGGACTGTTCATCTCCACTAAGTATGTTAATATCAGCTCCGTTGTTTAGTAAAAGCTCAACTACAGTTTTGCGACCATAGCGTGAGCCCCACCAAAGGGGAGATGTACCGTTGAGATCCTTTAGATCTAAACTTGCATCTCTGGTAGTCAGAGCAAGGATGATGTCGGCCCATCCATGTTCTGCTGCTAGAGAAAGAGAGGACCGACCATCCATATCTACTGAATCAACATTGACACCAGTATCAAGGATATGTATCACTCTACCCAAGTGGCCCGTCTCCACTGCATGCAACAGATTAGCGACAGACCGTACATCTGACTCTTGTTTAGCTGCCAGAGTGATCGGCACACTTCCAACGAGTAGTTGTGTGATGCTATCATGTCCTTTAGTTCGGGAGAAATGATGTGGACGATGCCCTGTGCCAACCCCTTCCTTGGTAGGATCTGCTGAGTTCTCAAGCAATATCTCGACAACTCGTTCATGTCCACTCCCAGCAGCAAAATGAAGTGGCGCCCAACCATCGTTGTCAGTTGCGTTGACGTCGGCACCCAGTCGAATTAACAAAGAGACTACCTCCGGATTTCCATCGTCTGCTGCTTTCATCAGTGCGGTATACCCTGTCGATGTCTGTGCATTGATAGGCACGCCGTGGTTGACGAAAAAACGTATCAGTGGCTTGTTCTGGGCTTCAGTTGCTACCATTATCGCATTGAATGGTGCACCAATTGCATTCACGTCAGCACCTTGATCAGCAAGGAAGCGGACGACTTCGAGCTTCCCTGTACGGGTGGCCTCCAACAAAGGAGTCTTGTTGTTTCTGTCCCTGGCTTCGATATTGGCACCACTCTCGATCAATAGCTGCATCATTTGCCGTCGATTATAAGTGACAGCTAGATGTAGTGGTGTGTCTCCAGCGTCAGTTGTTGCTTCTATATTGGCTTTATTTGCCAGAAGAAAGCTGGCCATTTCTATGGCATTGTGGATTGTAGCTGTGGCTAACGCAGTTTCACCGTCTCTGTCCCGGCCTTCTATATCGATCCCTTTGTCTAGGAGAAGTCCACCTATTGTTGGCGAGCTGCAGAGAACAGAAAAATGGAGGGCAGTCCTTTTATCACGAGTTGCGCATGTCACATCTGCCCCAGAATCTAGGAGGACCTTCCTTTACCAATGTCAGTATTGTGGCTTTAGAACTGGAACTTTGAATATCAGACACTTACACTACCCTATCGCGTCCTTCGCGAGCGGCACCAATTAAAGGTGTGGTATTGCTCGCGGTTCTACTGTCAATCAATGCGCCACGTGCCAAGAGAAACTGCACAGTCTCTGGTTTGCCATCTTCTGCTGCCAATTGAAGCGGTGTATGACCATACTCTTTGTTTGTTGACTCGATATCTGCACCACTTGCTAGGAGCATGTCTAGCAGCTCATGAGAGGCTCGATTCCAGACAGCACGATTTAGAGCCGACCACCCTTCCTCATCTTTGCTATTAACATCGGTTTTGTGGCTGAGTAGCTGTCGCACCAGTTCAGCATGGTTGTTTGTAGCAGCCCATCTGAGAGCCTCTGTTTTTTTAACCTTCTTAGATTTGGTCGAGTCAGAATTAGTCAGCTCAGAGTCAGTCGAGGTGAAGCCCTCTTTGAATAGAGCCTGGGCGAGATCAGAAGACGGAGAAAGCTCGTCGTTATCTAACTCGGATGTTGTATCAGGAACTGAGGGCTCATTCGGTGCTGTCACGTCAACAGATAAGTCGGGTTCAGTGCTTGCCATCGCGTATCCGTTTTCGTTGTGTTTCAGGGGTTGTTTGCGGTAATTATTCCACTGCCACGCTTGCGATCAGCGAACAGGTCGGAAAACCCAATAATTGAAAATAAAAGAAACCAGAAGAACTCTAGCGTTATTGAGCAGCAGATTATAGTGCTTCTAGAGTAAATAATTCATATGTTGACGGACATGGTGGGAAAATCTGACGCGGAATAGCATGACAATAATCTATTTTCCCCGCACGTATCTTAAGCATAGTCCTTTAGGGTACGGTAACCGGGCTAAGCATAGGCTGACTAAGCAAAAAAGTTCAACAAGAAAAGCTGCGTAAATATCAAATACAGGTTCAGTTGAAAGTATGCGTTTCTAAAACATCTTGCTCTTGAAAAGTAATCTAGACAGTGAGAATACACTGCGCTCTCTACAAGTAACTCTATATAGGGATAAGTATTTTTAGCTCGCGAATTAACTACATCTGTCTCCTGTCGCCGTGTCCATGCTCAACAGTACGGGTGGATCAAACAAAGGCCACTCAGTCGTAAGGCGTTACCAAGCAAGGCTATAACCTCCAGAGAGTGCTCCATAGAGATCGAGAGAGCTCCTCATGGGCGGACAAAAAACTCCTGACTCCACAGGTTTGCAGGGATGGTCGGGGAACTTACCTTGATCTGTATGTTTATAGCCGATCTTTCAACAAGATACTACCCTGCACATAAGCAGTAACTCGACACTAACAGCGCAATGTATCCATTCTCTCGGTCATATAAACATATGTGGCTGGTCTTTTGGGAATGATTTCCTAACCGTGTCTTGTAAAAAATTTCGCACATCATGAGTTCGATGCCTTTGCTGGGAACGGCTGACATTACAGCCATTGCCTCGCTACAGAGCGTTGGCTACCTTTTTGTTATCTGGCTTGGTTACCGTGTATTACTCGTTCTATACAATATCTCACCTTTTCATCCTTTAGCCCGCTTTCCTGGTCCTAAAATTGCCGCTGCGAGTTACCTTTACGAAGCATACTATGACTGGTGGCGGGTTGGAAGATATGGACATGAGATCCGCCGCATGCATGAGCGCTATGGTAAAGAAGGCCATATGAGAAACCATAGGAATAGGTTCTGACAAGCGCATAAGGTCCTATCGTCCGAATCAACCCAGATGAGCTCCATTGCTCAGACCCATACTTCACTGATGAGATCTACGCTGGCCCCGGTAGAATTCGCGACAAATGGCAACATCAGCTAAACACCGGAGGTGCTGGTCCTGTCTCTGTCACAGGATTCTCAACAGTCCATCACGAAATCCACCGAATGCGAAAGGGAGCCTTGTCGAAATACTTTTCCCGTCAGCAGATGCTAAAGCTTGAAGGCGAGGTTAAGGAATTTGCGGAAATGACTGTTGACAAGATGCTTCGATATGGGAAACCATTTGATGTCAAGGAAGCCTTCAACTGTTTTACGGCGGATATTATCTCTCAGTATGCCTTTGGGGAGTCTATGGGCTTTATTGCTCAAGATGGTTGGGAGCCGAACTTGGCAACATGGGTCAAATCATTCTTTCAGAGCGCGTACATGATGAGACATAATGTCCTTGCAAGGAAGATGGCACAGTTTCTGCCTTTTTTGTCTGATTATCTAGGTGAAGATATCAAGGCTGTTATGAGACAGATGAATGTTGTTATACCTGGATATATCAAGGCTGCTCTCAAGAACCCTGATGGAGGAAGAGTTTTCGCTGATGTGATGGAGTCAAAGTCGCTGCCGGAGTCTGAAAAGTCACTTTATAGGTTATCTGGTGAAGGCTTCAACTTTCTTCTCGCTGGTACAGAAACCACAGCCGTAAGTGGTGGCTATTCACGGGCTTGCTCAACATCTCATTGCTGACAACGCTATAGGCCACCCTCACTGTTATTACTTTCCACCTCCTTGACAAGCCTTTGGTCTACAAAAAGTTGATGACCGATCTAGAGGGCATTGATCCAGAAAACCTCAAGTGGACTGATCTGGAACAACGACCTTACCTCTGGGCTGTCATTCACGAAGCTTTGCGTTTGATGCCCGGAGTATCTCACCGCTCAGCCCGAATTGCCCGTGAAGAAAATCTTTTCTACAAGAGCAAGGATGGTAAGACTGAATGGGTGATTCCCAAAGGCACTCCCATTGGTATGACTTCAATGATCAACCACTGGAACAAAGAACTATTCCCGGAGCCTGATAGGTTTATTCCTGAGCGTTGGTTGGAAGATGGCAAGCCCAATTACAAGCTGCAGAAGCTTCTCATATCTTTCGGAAAGGGAAGTCGTGCATGCATTGGTGAAAAGTAAGTTGTCTGAAGTGTTATTTATCCAGTCTGCTAACATGTTGCCAAGCCTCGCTTACTGTGAACTTTACATTATGGCGGCGTTACTCGCCTTCCGGGTTATTCCGAGAGCGCGTCTTTATGAGACGACTATTGAGGATCTTACATATGATCATGACTTGATTGTCGTTCAAACAAAGAAGGGATCTATCGCCACTCGTATTGAAATTTCATGATCCGGGATACGGGAACTTGAGCACAGAGGGTCACAACCTTCACATGGATCATTCCGGGTATCATCAACGTATCTTGGTATTGAAATGGAGATTTCCCTCTCAGCTATGCAACTTCTGTGTCCACGGCTTTAGGCCTCATGATCATCTACGCGTGTTCAACTTCTGCTACTGAACTCTTCAGCTGAGCCTGGTTCTTGGCGATACCAGCAGCAGAGTTCTGACCATCGAACAGAACGGCAATCTCCTCCAGTGTAGGACCTCTTGTCTCGACGAAGAAGAAGTAGATAACGAGACACTCAATGACCAGACTGAACCTTTGTTAGCTGTTATTTTCGACTCTTTGCTGGTAGTGACTTACATGACGATGTAAACAAAGTAAAACTTCCACTCAAGCTGCTGAAGACCAAGCGGGTTAACCCACTGGTTGAAGACTCCAGAAAGGGCAGTGAAGCAGAAACAAAGAGTAAGACCCTTGGCTCGAATGTTGTATGGGAGAATTTCCACGGTGTAGGAAACAGTCAGACCTGGCCATGCGGCACCTGCGACACCGTAGAAGAGGAAGATCATGGCTACGACTGCGATACCAGCGCTGGAGGACTCGGTCTTTGCGTATACTGCACTGCACGCGGTCCAAATGGTGAATGAGATAAGCATGCCGACACCAGCGAACAGGAATAGAACTCGTCGGCCGACGCGATCGACGAAGAAGGCGGCGAAGAGGGAAACGAGCCAACACCAGATTGTGAGACCGCCATTGATGTATGCTTGGGTGACGGCACTACATCATGTTAGTGTCTTCTCATGCAAGTTTCATAGGTTCAACTTACTTAGTAATACCAATTGTTTTCAGAATGGCAGCAAGCTGTACCCATGTTAGTCCAACGTTCAACCCAAACACAAAATCAGAACTCACATAATAAGACACCAAACCGTTACCACTGCATTGAGAAAAAATAGCCGTAGCAATGATCAAACCGCATCTCTTTCGGTTACCGGGAGTTCGCCAGAGCTCGGCCCATCCATTCTCTGACGATTCTCGCTCGAGTCGGATAGTGTTGACAATCTCGGTATATTCCCACCTGACGAACTCGTCGTTTTGATCTCCGTTGCCGTGATACTTGATCAGAATCTTGTGAGCCTCTTCCTCACGACCCTTGCTGATAAGCCATCTAGGACTCTCGGGAACGATGAAGATAGCGAGAAGTTGGATACCGGGCATGAGGCATTGGAGACCAGTAGGAAGAACCCATTGGATAGTACCGGTCTGATTCCTCAACGTCCCAAAACACGTCCAAGCAGCAATGATACTTCCAAGATACCAAAGCGTATTGTAAACAGTCGTAATCTTGCCTCGATGGCGAGGGTGCGCGATCTCGGTAATAAGTAGCGGGCAAGTCGCGTTGGAAATGTTAGAGCCGCAGCCCATGATGAATCGACCGATAAGATATAAAGCATCGCGTTTTGCACCATGTCCTTTTTGAGGGAAGCATTGCATCAAGGCACCGACAATAACGACAACACATCCGACTGCTGTGCCTTTCTTCCGACCGAGTCCGTCGGCGATGTAGGGAGCGAAGAGGAGGACGAAGAGACCCCCGAAACCGGGCATGGCGCCAAAGATACCGAGGCGACTTCCTTCGGGGTGATCAAAGACTGTAGACCTGGTATTAGTGGTGAAAGGACCGCGTTGTAAGGGTGGCTGGCTTACAGTTCTGCCACGACCCCATTGTTTGAAGGCCATTGAGTAAACTCGAATCGTATCCGAGCGTTGTTGAGCCCATGAAGAGAAAAACCATCATCAAGTAGAGCTTTCGCAACTCAGTCTGTTTCCAGAATGGCAGTGTTGAGCCTTGGGGGACATGATCCTCCTCAGCGATATCTACTTGTGACTCTTTGGAGGCCATCGTAGCTCGCAGTCTTGTTGTTTGTGTCGATTTTTGTGGAGAGTTGAAGATGGAAGCTGCTGCAGATCAATTGTTGATCCTGGCTTCGTCGGAGGTCTTATATATCCAGAACAATGCCTCTTCCAAGAGCACGATATCATAACCGCTCTTCAAGCCACAAAAACAGTCAAGGTCCGGGTTACGGGTCTCGTGACGGTTAGTCTTTGCAACGCATCATGGTAACAAGAATGGTACGTTCATGGCAGTCTCCCCATGGGGAAACAGGGTTGACAAGTTTCTCGGGAGGCTTTACTAAAGCTGATGGGGGGATGATCCACTCTGTTTATAGCTTCAATTGGATAGACAAGGTAACAGGGTGTTGAGACCTTGCCATTATTGGGTAGTAAACCATCCTTGTTAAGGCATGGTGATTTAAGTTTCTCCGACATTTCGGCGAACTGATGCATAGACGAGTCAGTGAAAAACATCCGATGATTCTCCTCGGATCATTCCTGATATTGCATTTTTACAACTCACTCCATTGTTACAGGTCATAAGCTTTGAATATTCCGCAATAAACCCGGTATTACAATGAGTGAAACAACGAAAACTGATAACTTGCATGCTTCTGAGTCTGCAACAGCTAATTCAGCACAAAAGGCCCGCAATCAGATAGCTTGTGATGTCTGCCGGTCAAGGAAGATCCGAGTTTGTGGACCCTACAGCAACAACCATGCCATACTGCAGGTTAGTCCTTACAGAAAGTGTTCACTAACAGAGTGAATAGTGTTCGTATGATGAGAATCAACAAAGATGTCGAGGTTGTGAGTTTCTCGATGTAGAATGCACTCATGAACGGCCGAGGAGAAAACGGGGACCTCCGAACAAGTCAATGCTCCCGTGTTTTCAACGTGAAAAGAAATGCTGATCAGCTACAGGCATGGAAGAAAAGTTCAAAGACCAGCTACAGGGTCTACAGTAATACCATCTCCAGATAACATGGCAATATCACCAGCTGGAAACAGCGAGACACATTGTTCAACTGCATCACTCCAAAGTCCCCAGTTTTCCGGTTGCATCTCTAGTCACTGGCTCTCCGCATTTGCCCCAGAGTCTATTATCATGCGTTTACTCAGCGACTGGTTCAATTTGATCCATCCTCTAGCCCCGATTTTACTCCGTCGTCAGTTTCTTCGCCGTCTTCGCCAAGGAGTAGCCGATATTGATGCCGAATTCTGTGGGCTCGTCATCAGTGTCTGTGCGGCTACCAAGGCAACATTACCTCGGAGCGACTATGGACCAGTGACAGTGGACTATTGCGTCGAGTTCCTTGATGCTCATGGCCTCCTCAAGAGTCAGTTTACCCGAGACTCATTTAGCATTGACAGATGCATTGCTTTGTACAATATCGGTACCTCCATGAGCGCTACCACGAAATCAGGACTTGGCAGTATGCGCGCCTATCACGCGTTGAGCGAAGCGGCTGCAGGGGCTCGGTACCTGGCATATTATCGGATACACGAACATGATGAGGCTGAACAGCAGCTTCTCAGAAGACTGATCTGGTTACTCTTTGCTAGTGCATGGTACGTCGGGGCTCTGTAGTGGATACTCTCTCTCTTTACTAACCTTGGTTACAATTTCCAGTAGCGCGGATATCTTCGGAAGACTACCTATTAGTCTTCTTACCCAAGACCGAATCCAGAACTTTCCAAGACCACTTCCTCTATCAGATGATCAGATGGAGCCGCAGAGTCCTGAAAATTGCCATGAGACACCTTGGCATGGGGATAACACGAGCTATGTTCCTGGACTCAATTCATTGAGCGACTTATTTCTCATTTGGCAAGAAGTGCAGCAAATTCCGAATGAAGTTGATCCACAGGTTTCCATTACGGTATATTTACGAAAAGTGCAAGGCGTCCTCGATAGTCTTCCGCCAGAGCTACGATGGCGTGGCGGTTTATCCCGCCCAGCGAATGTCACAGAAGGACATGATGTTCAAATTGCGAATTTATTCGTGACGAGTCTCAACATCCGCTCCAATATTCTACAGAGATTTGGTTCGACAAGCAACACAGCTCAAGAGCATCAGAAGATCATAGATGATCTTCTTGAGATCCTGTACCATCTTCCACGAGCTGTGTTTGACGCAAATGGTAGTAGTCTTGTCCCCAAAATTAGAGATATTGGGGCCGCCTACTTGGAACAGACTCAGCTGGGGAATGGCGTGGGTGAAGTGGAGATTGGGGATGCGAGAATTAAATTAGAGCGAATACTTCGGAAGCTAGACGATCTAGATTGTTGGCAAGGAATTGGAGTACTTGATAGTCCACCTCTAAGAGTAGAGATATAAGGCAATTCGATGGGAATGACAGACTTTTGATCGATCGAATTCCACTCTTAATTGCCGACCATTTTATGTAACTCATTGCTAGGAATAAAGACCAATCAACATTCTACAGACGGAATTATTAACGGGACAATTTGCCGAGGATGGGTAGTACATGTAACTGTTCTCAAAGTAAGTGCGGAGTAAGTCCGAGAACCCTTGTAAGCATTTCTCTCCGCACTTGAACATATGATCCACACACACGACATGATACTCCATGATTCTCCACGCCGGGAATTAGAGAAGCTATTTGAACCAACTGCAATTCTTCAAACGCTCTAAATTCTTCTTTCATCACTATCCCTCACTTCACATTCACAATGACTGCCATACAAACTTCAACTCAACATGCCTACCCTCACCTTAAACGCTCGGACAAGGGTTCAGTCCAGCTCATTGTCAAGGGCAAGCCCTTCCTCATGCTTCCAGGCGAGCTTCACAATTCATCTCTGAGCTCTGCCAAGTTCATGAGCCAAGTATGGCCAAAGATGAAAGCTGATCACATCAACACATTACTGGGTTCAGTAACGTGGGAGATGATTGAGCCTAAAGAAGGCCAGTTTGACTTTACTGAGCTTGATCGTGTTCTTGAAGGTGCGAGAGAACATGATATGCATCTTGTTCTACTCTGGTTTGGAACATACAAGAATGGTCTTTCAACATATGCCCCTACATGGGTCAAGAGGGACCCCAAGCGCTTCCCTCGAGTCCAAGTTCTTGAGGCTGGTGGTGTCAAGAGATCACTCGAGATGATCACTCCTCTATGCGATGCCGCCTGCGAAGCCGACTCGCGTGCATTTTCTGCTCTCATGAGACATCTTGCAGAGGTTGACTCTCAACACCAAACTGTTCTCATGGTTCAAGTCCAGAACGAGACAGGAGTCTTGGGTGACTCTCGAGATCGATCAAGACGAGCTGACAAGGCATTTGCTGAGCCCATTCACAACGATCTCATTCAACATCTCAGCCAAGTAGACACCCACTCCAGATTTAAGAAGAGAATCTCTAGTGTTCCTTCGTCTGGTTCGCATACATGGGAGTCTCTCTTCGGTGCTGGAACTGCAGCCGATGAAGCTTTCATGGCACATCTTATCTCTTCCTACGTAGGACGAGTTGCTGCAGCTGGAAAAAAGGAATATCCCATTCCCTTATACACAAACACCTGGCTTAACATTGAAGGACAATCAGAGTTGGACTTTGGTGGTGGAGCTCCTGTCGTGGTGGGTGGTGGCGATAAGCCTGGTATTTACCCATCTGGTGGTCCTTGTCCTCACGTTCTGGATATCTGGCGATACAACACACCTTCTCTGGACTTATTAGCACCAGACTTGTACTTCCACGACTACGAGACTGTTTGCCGGAACTACACAGAACAAGGAAATACTCTTTTCATTCCTGAACAGAGACGCGATGAGCACGGAGCACGAAGAATATGGTTGGCATACGCTACATACGGTGCTCTTGGTGCCAGTCCATTTGGCATAGATACCGGTTCTGATATCATCGGTCGCGAGTTCAAGCTCCTTGATCAGACCAAGCAGTATCTTCTCAACTCAGCGCCTGAAGACCGCTTTGGCTTTTTCTTCGACGATGAGCCCAGCGAAAAGAAGCCCGAGCAATGGACCCGTGTCTTTGGCGATATCAAGGTCATTGTTGAGCGATGCTTCGTTTTCGGCAAACCCGGTCCTGGCGGCGGCATGATCATCCATCTAGGCAACTCCAAATTCCTCCTCGTTGGACGAGGCTTCCATGCACGATTCAAGGCTGCATCCAAGGATGCAACATTTGGTGGTATTCTATGGGGTGAAGAGAAGGAAGTTGATGAGAATGGGGACTTGAAGACCCTCAGGATATTAAACGGAGACGAGACAAGACACGGCGAGTTTATGATGATGCCGAATGATGACCCTGACTATGGTGGCTTTCCTATTGCTGTTACGCCTGGAGCGCGAACTTGTATTGCTGAGGTGGAAGCTTATTGTATTACTGAGGATGAAGAAGACAGGTAGTTTAGTTACACATATAATGAGAAACTGCTTAACAGAATGCCAAAATCCATATATCCACAATAGCTCAGTATCCCTTGTCCTTTCGTCATTTAACCGGTCCATCAACCCCTTGTCCATCACGTGGTACAAACCCATACGTTCATATCTGCCCCTCATTCCTATTATCGAGTTCGATTGCATCTGTAACAAAGTAGTGAAGAGACGATCGAACGATTGATTACCTTAACCATCATGGCAAACATAACTACTTCATCAGCGTTGCCAGCCGAGTCCTTGCCACCCCGACAAGATGAGCTTATTGGCGCCGACAACGAGAATGTTAGTGGATAAAAATAGCTCACCTAGATCCTGTCAAAAGCCTAACCATTTTTATGGTAGGACGATAATGCACAAGACGACAATCACTCTGCTCTTGGTTCATATACTTTAGTTGAAGACTCAAACTCGCCTTAAAGTCAGTAAATGCTTACGTGGATATCCTAAGGGAGAGCTCCACGGCTTCAGTTTCTGCCAGTATCCTTGAGTATCGTCGCAACCAAGGCCGAACCTATCACAGTGATAAATTCACTACCAACTATTTCTTACCCAACGACGATCCGCAGTTGGCATCCATGGACTTGACGTGAGGCCTCTCACACGTAGATCTCTTCTTCTCATTCTGATCTTCAACTCAGCCACCACTACTTGATGATCTTGCTAGATGATAAGCTATATCTTCCTCCCTTACAAGAAGAGAAGGTCAAAGTACTTTGCTATGATTTCAACACAGTAGCCCTCGAGTAACTAACAATCTGGCGATTAGAAAGTCCTAGATGTAGGCACTGGTACCGGTATGTCATAGTTTCCTCTATGCTTAGAATCATTGCTCACCAAGTCTTCTAGGTATCTGGGCGATGTATGTCTGATCTTCAAACTTCACAAGTCTCCAAACTAACTAGATCAGTGAATATGCCGACCATTATCCTGATGTTGAAATCATCGGCACCGACATATCTCCATGTCAGCCCAACTGGGTCCCACCAAACCTTCGCTTCGTGATAGAAGATGCAGCTCTCGAATGGACCTGGGAACCTAATCAGTTTGACTTCATACATATTCGTTATATATTCGGCGCCATAAAGGACTGGTCTGCTCTTTTTGCCGAAGCTCACCGATGTTGTGTCCCAGGAGGCTGGGTTCAATCAGCTGAGGCAGATGTCGAGTTTCGTTGTGATGACGGCACTATTGACAAAGAACCTAACTTGAAGATATACAAAACGCTCTTTGAAGAAGGTGGAAAGATTCTCGGGAATCCTTTCTTTGTTTATGATCAACAAGTTCAAGGGTTCAAAGACGCTGGTTTTGAGGAGATTACAACTGTTGACTACAAGGTATATGCCAAGGACATGTTCTCAATAGGTGTTTCCAATGAAATATGATTAGATTCCCATTGGTGATTGGCCAAAGGATCCCAAGCTTGCTGAAGTCGGCAAGTTTGTTCGAGCTTGCTTGGGGAATGATGTTGAAGGTAAGCAGGATTTGTCTGTCATTTAATGATTGTCTGACATTAGCTCTAGGCTATACCCTGATGATGTGGCAAGAGGTATTGTAATAGCCCAAAGATGAATACCAGCCTTTTTTGATGAGTATTCGCAAGGCTATCAGAAACCCAAAAGTTCACACATATATGAGAGTTCGATACGTTTATGGACGGAAACCATCCTCTCAGTGAGCCGTTGCTATCGGAATTCTAGACATTTTTGTCTGCACTCAATCACGCTGGACTTCACATTTCTGAGACAGTCACTGATCAAGATATATCCAATATACAAGAAAAGCCCCAAGATAGTTCGTTATTATCAAGCCTACTACCAAGCATGCCTGTTTGCCAAGTCATATTCTGGCCTCATCCACCTTGGGGTTAAAAGAAGAATCTATTTTCTAGATTAATAGGAGGAAATGCAAGTCGAACACCTAGCTCAGAGAGACAATGGACAATCCCAACAGAGATGAAGACAGACAGTATCATCCAGCACCACGAGAGACGAGTTATTGTCATGCAAGGTGAATTTCGTTGTCGTTCACCTATTGCATCAATGAAAGGATACAAAATCTGGGATACTCAGTCATATACGGCACTTTGAATATAGTAAGTGAAAGAAAGGTATAGAAATCAAAGTCTGCACGAGGAATTCAATAAGATATACACTAGGCGGTGGTGGAGGCGGATAGGATATCTAGTTTCGGCCACTAGAGCAGGGAAAATGTTATCTTTTGGTTATCATAGCACAAATAGCATCCTTAGCTCAAGAAGTCTCGCTTAATTTGAACTGCTACCTGGAAGAGTATACGTATACTTGTACTTGATTGGATGAGTTTCTATGGGGCCAACTTCTGGTGACTCGACCAACTGTTTTGTTTTTAGATTCCATTTATTTCTATCTTCAATAAATCACGCCATTATGTCTTCTCGCCCAAAGTCAGCTCTTTCGCTTCTAGGACTTCCTTCTGAGGTCCAGCATCAAATCATCTCTTATCTCGAATCCTCAGAGTGCTTCAGCTCAATCCATTCGCTTCTCCTCACTTGCAAACGTCTCTACGATGTGGCACTTCCCTTGTCAGTGCAGACATACAGCAATACTGATTTACCTGAGCGCCCCGATGGTTCTCACCCTCGCAACCGCACATTCCAGTTCCTTCGTTATATTACTCTGGATAAACCAGAGCTCGCTCGCCATGTCCAAACGTTACATCTCCGGAGGTGGTCGTCCAGTCCCAGCTCTTCTAGGTCTTCTAGGAAAACTCGTTACGTCAAGTCTGAAGAAATCCTTTTGTACCAGAAACTATTACACGCGGCATTCCCTCCTGACTACAAGTTCAATCTGAACTATGTATCTCGGTGGATCAAGGCTCTGAATGAATGTGTGGAAGATGCATACATCGCCCTTCTGCTCGTTGTATGTCCAAACATTCAAACCTTGATGTTCGAAAACGCTATAAAGCACAGCTTCTTCTCCAGCTCTTTAATTGCTGCCATCAAGGACATTATAGCTGCTGGGGGCCCAACAAATGCTTTCTTAAATAGGCTACAGACTGTTAAACACCGGGCTGGTGGGCTATGGGATCCAAACTCCCTTCATTTTGAAGAATTCCATATCTGGCTCTTCAAAATGCCTGGAATCAAGATATGCGAAGCTAGCGCGGTCTTTATTGACACTTCATGCTGTGAAACTATAGACAAGATTCCCAGAAGATCTTCTTCTATAGAGTCGCTCATTCTGTCAAACTCAACATGCACAACCCCAGCTTTCCATTCGCTCATTGGTGCCTGCCGATTGCTGCGATCATTTTGCTATACGCACAGTTCAAGGAAAGAGCCCGAGGAAGTATCACCGAGGGATATCATTTCAGCTTTGCTGCTACATGCAGACACCCTAGAATGCCTTCGAATCGAATCCTCTTTCTGGTACACTTGGTATAAATACGCCGTCTCGCCAAAGCCAAGGTGGACCTACTTGGGTACCCAACTTCGCCAGATGCACAAGTTGAAGCATTTGACACTGGCGGGTGCAGCTCTTACTGGTGTTGACAACGGCAATGAGCTTTACCCGCATGATATATTCAAGATTCCCGCTGCTCCTCCTATTGCGGATTGCATTCCAGAACAGCTGGAGTACCTTGAGATTGTACCTAGGGATGAGGATATAGCCTACCTTGTTGAGTTTGTCGAGATGTTACAGAACAACAATCGATTCTCGCAACTTCGGTTGGTAAAGTTGATGTTTCGCCATTGCCGCGCAGGGGCTGAGGATTTGCGACATCTACGTGTAAACAAAAATGGATTGACTGTGGAAGTATTACTCGGTGATTCTCTTATACAATAATGTATATTGAACTCTCTGCCTCGACTAAGAGCTAAAAACCCGAGTCCTGCTCCACATAACACGTTGTACAAATGCATGCAAGTCTGTGATATCACAGTAGTATTTCGATCCTTCGCGTTAAAGCGCTCAGACATCGACACCCGCAAATGACCATTTGGCTCGCAAGCTCAGGTCTAATCAAAAATGCCAGGCTTGGTCTTCTGGTAGTTGACCGTCGGATCTGGAGATAAGACGGAGTGTGCATTAGTCTTGTCGATCTCCCAAAAGCCGCCCGCAAGCGCCTCTCGGCGGCAGAACCCTTCTAGGTTTAGTGTCCTGACAGACCTTGACGTGCGTAGCTGGGTCTGTGGCATGGCATTTTAATCATATTCGAAACGCTAGTAAGGACTTGAGACCGACTGCTTTCTGTTCCAGCCGTGCGTGACGGGCCTGATGGATATTGCAGGGAGCAAGTCTCTGGGCCTTACCCGTGGACCCGATTCTATGGCGCTTCGGTGGTGGACTATGATAACAAGTTTATACGTTCCTCTTTGTGTATAGACATGTTTTGTGAAATCATCTTTTTCCTAGTCAGATGGCTTCGCCCAGTCTCCAACGGAGCGTACAATTAAAAGGAATCATTAATTTAATAACTAGTAAGATCCAGTTGGCCAATAGTTCCCTCGCATTCTCAATACTATTGTTTCATGTTTGGGCGCGGGCAAAGTCTAGATCATCCAAACACATATCGAAAGCTAATGGATGGAGAAGTTCGAGTCTGCTGACTTGTAAAGTCTCGTGTGAGGTCTCTAACAACCCCGATAGTGGTTGACTCAGTGCCATTATATCTGTCCCCCAAAGAGGCACTGAAAGGTCCATATTGAATCCATTCACCCAGTCCTCCTGTAAGATATTCAGGGTGTCATTGCCGTTGAATTGATCAAATGGCGTCTGGGAAGTGTCTGCCAACTTGTCGGCATACCCTTCCGGTGGCGAGTGCTCAGCTTGAGAAGGCGTGAGTAACCCAGTATCTGGTGATGGGTCGTCTTCCTTTAGTTCTACATCTTCGCCCTGGTCTTTCAGTTCGCGAATAGACTCTTTCATTTCCGCTTTGTCTTGTGAAACCATGGGAGGTGTTGGTGGATTAGGTTCGTCGCACGGCTGCATGTAACCCAGTTTATAAACAATATCGTGAATTATGAGCTCGCCATGGTCGTCCAATTGGGGTTCGTCAAAATCCCAGACATCTCCGTTGCGCACCATGTAGTAGAGCCTTTTGATAGAGGCGATAAGAGCTGAGTGCGTCTTCTCATAAACCTCCGAGTATCTAATTCCAGAATCAGTAACACGTCGGCAGTTTAGATCATCATGGGGTGAATATATACCCAGTTGGCCTTGGCTTGTACTCATGCTTTGCGGTATGTCCAGCTGTGCAGACAAAACCATCGCGCTGGCACCGTGTACAAGGCGGGAATCCACCGTCGCACTTTTGTCATGTCAGGCGATGTTCTTAGTTCGGGTCAGCGATACATACCTTGGTCTTTTTCACTCGACATCTGTCACAGGCCCTTGTCACTCTATTACGCCGACTATTGATACCATTACATCTCTTGTGATCTTTAAAAGATGTGGCGTGCGACAGGGCACGCTTAGGAGAGCTAGAAATTTGGTCTGTCATTGGAAGAGGAGGTGAGACAATGTTGCCGATATTGTGACCTCTGTGAGGAAATTAACTGTGGACGTCGAGAGGTGTTGGACAAAAGCGTAGACAAGGTGATTTGAATAGATACAACAGGAAAATGTGATACGGAAACAACAGGTAATAGTAGACTTGATATAAAGTCAAAGTACAAAACATATGACACAATTGAGGCAGATATGCTTCCTCGTGCATAATCTTGAGTTTGAGAAACAGATTGTGACGAGCCAGTCCTTGCGAAGCAGTTGGTAATAAGGTTTGTGGCTTTCAAGATAACAAGGTTTTACGGCACGGCACATGCTTGCAAGGGTTGCGACAAGACGTGGTCATACACTATCTTGCAATAACATCATTAGTCGCAACCATACTCGTGATGTGTTGATGTGTCGATGCTACAATGGCTAGTCAGAATAGAATTGACTATTGTAGAGCAGTGAAGGCACAAATTGAGATAATGACCGCACTCTTGATGTAACGAAACGTTCCATTAGCTCAACTAGTAGCTGATGGTTTCAAATAAGCACGGTTGCATCATGGCGTTGGTGGCTTTATAACTGCCGAAACGGTAACGATAATCTGGATGGTGGATCAACGTCGCCGTTTTGTTTGGTGAGCATTAATACACTAACTAAAAACATCTCTGGGCACGGCAGAAGACACTCAAGACGAATTGTTCAGCCTGCATGCAGCACTCTATGACGTAGTGGAAGCTCCGATCCTTCTCAGCCATCTCGCGACAAAAGGCCCTTGCCTTAAACTTAACCAAAATGCTTTGTAAACCAATCCAAAGCCTGTTTTTCCGCCTCCTTACTTTATTAGAATAGATTCTCGTTCTTCTAATCTACCTGCACGCAGAGTCTATACCTGGCTCCAGGGTAAACCACCACTTCCGTAGGAATGTCCAAATCCTTCTAAGTCTCTTCCATCATGTTTACCTAGGACATAAATGTGATAATATCCTTGCATCTGATAGTAACTAAGACTGGCTTAATAATTCGTGAATCAATTGACTTTCGATAAATTGCGGCGATGCTACTGGAGATTGAGTTTAGGTGCAAATAAAGTTTCACTGTCACTGAAAGTTAATTTGTAAATTTTACTAACCTCAGAGCCGATAAATATAAAAATTGCAGATCTATCTTGAAAACCGAGAATATCCAGTATCAATGTGGCGATTTATAATTTAATGTAACTTGTCGCTTTCAGTGAGCCTGAAGTGGACTCTTGTAATTTCTCCTCCGGACTATCGCCAGCCTTGTCATAGCAATAAAAGTTCCAATCTCCACGCCATCCTGGGTAGGGATTAAATGCCGACTAACTCATGCCCCAAATTTATCGAGCACAGCCCTCTCGCCATTGAGCATTCCAGGCGCTGACGCCGGAGTACTTGCCGCCAGCACCGCAAGGCTTGTTGTCCTTGCTTCGACGAGCACCACTGCAGACCTGGAGGCAGTCCTCAGTGGGTCCTTGAGCAGACTGCAGAAATTTACCGATTAGTATTTATGATACAAGATGGTTTGAGGCAAATCTTACGGAATAGACACAGCAGTGAGAGCCGTCAATGAAAAGGCACTGGCAGGTGGCAGAGGCTTGGACGCCAATAGCGGCCATGAAGAAGAGAACAGCTGAGGTGATCTTGACCATTTTGAAAGATTGGAAGAACGTTATTGAAGAGTTGGAGGAGTGATTGAACAATATGCAGGTGGTGTGTTTGATACTTCTGTTGTTGATGTTGGGGTCTCATTGACTACTTATATCTTAACCAGAACAGGGGCTCTTGTTTGACTCTTAAGACTTGGTATCTTGCTAGAACCGCTATGGCGTATTGCTGGAACTTCTTTACCGCTGAGCGGTCCCGGAAGATTCCTATCGCAAGTCTCTACCCCGTATAGCATTGTGTTCACCGCTCAGGCAGTTCTGGATAAATTGCTCTCTGGTGGTTCGTTGCCCTCATCACGAATCAACTACTACATGTGTCTTAGTAGATATGCATATCTTACTCTATTTTAACTAGCCTGACTATTACTGAACGATGAAACTTTGGACGCTGTCATGCTAGGGTGTTTGAAAATGAGAAGTACTTACTAACTGTGATTTCACCAGTAACGTGATTCTTGTGACAGGGTTGGTATATGGTAACCTTTGCTATGGCCGGATATTTCCCTGGCCAATGCGGTGTAGTGCATGATTGAACTGGTGAAATAAGCTTTACTAGCGGGAACGTGCAAGCCTGCAAATTATTCCCCGAGTCATGCTATCCTCAGAGCTCCTGAAACCAGGCTCATCTGTTGTTTTGCTAGTCTTTGACAACTGCATTAAAATTCTGACTTAGATTAATGAGATGAAACGAACATAAAGCAGTTCGCCGGTCTATTTAATTGTTTAGGGCGACTGCCTCAAGTTATCTCTGACTCGGTATAGTGCTGCTGTTTTAGTTAAAATCAGTGGTTCTGTTAGCATCTACAGTCTCCATAGCCACTTACTGTTCATTTAATTTACCGCCTCGCTAGCCTGGTAACTGGGACAGTGATGATCATGACTTTCTCGATATGGAAATTCGTGTTTTTTTGAAATGCTATCGTGAATCTGATTGTCGGATAATTCTGCGAATATCACTTTCTTATCCCACGTGGTGACATTGTAATACGAAAAAAAAGTCAAAATAGTGGCAATGGGTTACATAGTCCATAGCGCCAACATTTTATTGGAATAGCTACAGGGAAAAAGAAGCACTGACTTTCCTTCTAAAACCCCATATATCATGAGTCGGATAAATTATGGCGTAACATTCCCCTTGAATCCCTGTTCCCAGAAAGCTGTTAAACCGATAAGGTAAGTTTAGAAGCCAAAATAGATGAATTAGACAACCAACGCCAGGCACAGCATGGCAGTCCAATAAATATATTCTAAGTATAAAGACTCACGGGGTTTCGCTATATCTGATAATTCTTTGAGAACCCCAAACAGCACATTGAGCCAAGGAACTCATTACACGACCAACCTTTTTCGTCTCTCGGTAATCACCAAAATGGTCCGCATCGCCTCTGCCATCGTCCTTCTTCTCAGCGTCGCCCTTGGCGTAGAAGCTGGTGTAGCCTGTCAATGTCTCTATGCCGATGGCTCGCACTGCTGCGTTGATGTAAGTTGGAATAATTTCGAAAGGATATAAGGAGACTTGACTGATTTATCTTCCAGGACAATGCCCCTGGAGGATGCACCAACGTCTGCATGAACGCCCGGGCAGTCGGCAACCCTACACCTTGCAACGCTGGTGGAAAGTGGTCCAAGGTCAGCGGTTGGAACGCTCAGTTCCGTACTTCTTGCATCTAGATTTATATGGACTGGTGTCATGTATGATAGCGCTTGTGATGGGAGACAACTCAAATAGCAGTAGTCTTGAAGGATGAACGAGTTAGACGGAGCGAGACAGAAGGAATAGCTAGAAGTCAGATACCTCAATCCAATGTACACATACACTTGTACGATGCAGCTTTTCTATAAGCTGTAAACAGGATCTATTTATGTTATAATTTCTGGTCTATTAAAAATACAATATAGTCTTACTGCATATCCTCCCTTTGTTACTATACAGCAGGCACGCCAGAGAACCCCATTAATGCCGCTTATTACAGACTTACTCTATAGTTTAACATTTAATACCCTCCTTATACCAGATGTATCCTAAAGATAAATAACAATATATAAACTTCTAATTATTAAACTTATACAGCTACGTTTAGCTTCATTTTTAGCAGTATGACTTAAGACAACTAAATACACGTCTCCATAGTTGATTGAGAGACTTTTGCGGACTCTAAGTTACTAATTATTCAAGCCTGTATATTTCTATATAGCAAGCTATAAAACGCCGCGATGTTTAATATTCCTAAAGTTGATCAGTGTCCAACTGAGGTCTTACATCTATCACTATACAGATCTTTTATCTCAAGTCATACGTTGCTCTTTTCTTATTTAACTTAGATATTTAAGTCCCTATACACTTTTATTTCATTGTAAAAACACTGATCGATAATAGTCGCAGCACATTGCAACACGCCTGATTTACCAACTTCGACATGGCTTCCAAGAACCGGGCCACTTGCTCTTCTTCTGCCACCAAGTAACAGATCGAGCAACCCTC
This sequence comes from Fusarium anguioides, assembly GCA_012977745.1. Taxonomy (NCBI): domain Eukaryota; kingdom Fungi; phylum Ascomycota; class Sordariomycetes; order Hypocreales; family Nectriaceae; genus Fusarium; species Fusarium anguioides. Next base: position 16,816 of record JAALXK010000450.1, on the reverse strand, counting down.
GAGATTTACTGGAGCAAGATCGGAGATACCTTCAAAAGCTTCAACAGCAAAGTCCTCGTCGGATATGCTTCTACCACCCAATTGGAAGGCGACGAGAAGGTTGAATCTGCAGTGATCTTGGAATTCTCGTCCTTTGCGATAGCATATGATTGGTTTATCTCATGGTGGAGTTGCGAAACCCGCAGACCGAATGCCTTCTCTGGAGTAGATACAAGCGCTGTTGAGTTTTTGGATGGACAAGGACTGTGGAGTAGCGGGGTAAATTAGGTTGGTATGTACTAAATTGACTATATTCTTCTTGGATGGAGATAGAAACTAATAAAGAGGTGTTTAATTTTAGACTTTGATTAGTAAAGCGGGTTGCTAATATTTTGATAAGCTGGTGTTTGTGTCTTGAGGTTTCTTATAACAGGAGTTCCAGCCTTTGAGTTGCGCTTATCTTCTTCAACAATCAAGCATTTCGTATAGACAGCTTTTCATGTTAGCAACAAATACATTCAACCAGCCGCTACAGCGAGTATCTTAACAAGTTTCAATCCATAACTTATCTTCTATTATCAAGTAATTTACTATCACCTGGTAGTTATTCTCACGGTAATAAGATTAATAAGATAATGTGTAGGGTAAGACAAATTCATGGATCTGAATACTAACGAGGTTTGATAGACAGGACCGTCGGCGCCCAATAAGATTTTGATGATCCCGGCTGACAGCAGTTAACACGTGATTTGCTTTCAAATCCCCGACTTCAAATTACGCTGACTGACATGATACAGCCAGCGCTGATATTCAAGACCCATTTTAAGACGGTTCCCAAAGCTATCTACATGCTCTAAATAGCTTGGTTATAGTTAGGAACTGACTGAATAGCATGCTCCATTGATTGACAAGATGGCTTGGACTAATGAGGGTATGTCTTTTTGAGATCAAACAACCCTCTCTTAAGTTTGGACTCTTAACTTCCCATGATAACTGACCATTTTTCTATTCAGAAAGTAAATTCCAATTTGTAGCTGTCGGACCGAAACATGATCATAGCAGCGAAACCAAGCGCCAAGCTCGTTCCCATGCCATCAGGCAGGGTCTCGAGTCCAAAAAGCGAGCACGCAAGGAGGCAAAGGTCAGTTCTCGCGTGGTTACTAGAGTCCTGAATGAGTCGTCATTTGATACGATGCCGTTGAGTCGATCACTATCTCCATCTCCACCAAAGAACTGGGTCATTGACCTCCAACCTTTTGGCTCCGAAGTCGCGGCATATCCGAGTCTTGTCACTCTTCTTGGTGATAGTACGTCAAAAAGCCGGCATGAATCCACTATAAAGCCTATCCAAGTACTGATAGTTCCGGGCAGATATCGCAAGGCAGGCTACAGAGCCTATCTTCGCCCTAGGAGATGACGCACTCTTCCAAAACTTCAAAATGGTGTTCCGAAATGGCCTTGATGATCCAGGTTTGCTGAACGCGATAATGATGTCTTTTACGTTTGCTTTGAATGGTAATCAAATTGATGCGAACTGCCTCAACTATCAAACTCTCGCCTTGGAGTCAATCCGTACCAACTGTTCAGCACCTCTATATGATCTTGTCACATCGACTTTGGGAGCGATTCTTCTCCTCGTGGGTCTCGAGATTCGGCTTGGTAAGCGAAACGGAGTCGAGATGCACATGCAAGCTGTGGCGACTCTCCTTGCGAAATCTAAGGAAGCAAGTATACATCTTCCAGACGGTATCAAGCGCGCCATATTTTGGTAAGATAGAAGGCCTCCCTATTTTGTGATCAATAGCTGAAGTCTTGCGTAGGCAGGATTTGTACGCTTGTGTAATGACAGGAACCAAACGTATCGTTGATCGCAAGACATTCGGCGAGATGCACTGGGCCAGAGATCAATTCTCTTCCCAATCGTACGTGCTACCGCCAAGATTTGCAGATATGTCCAAAGACTTTACGCCAGAGTTTCTTGACATTCTGGTGGATGTCCGAGCCTTACAGATTGTTCGAGACTCGCTCTCCTTTACGTGTCACGACCCAGTAGCTCTTTTACAGATCGACAACCACCAAGCTTCCGTTGCTTGCCGATTGACGAATCTCCCTCACCCCCGTTCCTCGATCGAGGAATTATGTAGAAGTGGAATCTATATCACGACTGCAATGTTATGCTGCAAGGTTTGGAAGTCGTCTGTTGTGCCCGTAAGTCTAGTCACGTCGTTCGTTCCTGGTTCTTCGCTATCTCTAACTGATTTATTCCCAGCTTCACGTCTCTACCAAGCTTTTAGCACAGATCTATGAATCATTCACCATGAAGGACATGTGGAGCGAAAACCAGGATCTTCTTCTCTGGCTTCTCATTGTTGGTGGCGCCTTTCAACCGCCTGGCGCTATGAGGGCAGCATACGTCGATCTCCTTCATGACCAAAAGTCACTGCGGTTCGGACATCATTTTCTTCCTTGGTCAGCCATTCGCGAATGCCTGAAGAAGTTTATTTTTTCTGACCGGGAATACGAGACGCCAATGAGGGAGATGCACGAGGAAGTAGTAGGAATAGGTTCACCAAACAGCGTGACAGCGGAATAATAGCGATTAAACTGGAAAGTAGTGACACATTATCATTAGATTGCACCCAAGAGCTCCTCTGCCTGTTTCTGTAGACTTCCCATAGCAGTGAACTGAAGAGTTGGTCCAATGCTAATTCTAGCCACCCCAAGCTTTGCAAGCTCAGGAATAGACAGACCATCGGAACCAACCTTCAGCATGACATTCAATCTGCCGTCAAACTCCTTGGCCATTGTCTCAACCTCTTCCTTGCTAACACCGCGAGAGGCTCCCCAGACAAAGACCGTGTTGGCTCCGGCATCCAAGTATTTCTTTCCACGAGCAAGGACATCCTCAAAGGTGCCGCCCAAGATCAATGTGTCGATTCGTGCGTTGACGACGAAGTCAGGGACGTCTCTTTCGTGAGCGAATTTGAGAGTACGGCGGATACGATCGACGGCGGTCTCGATATTGAATTGTCGCTTGGTTTCGTTGTTGTAGTCTTCGAGGTTTACTCCAGAGACACCAAGGTCCAGGAGCTTACCGATGGCTTCTTCAAGACGCGTTCCATATCCGTCTTGGATGTCAACTGTTAAAGGTTTCTTGGTCTCCTTGGCAACTCGAGAGATGGGTTCAATCGCGGTGAGGTTTTGTTCGAGGGTAAGGTCGTCGTCAGAGGTGCCAGTTGCGCGGGCGATAGCGAAGCTTGCTGTTCCGATGACTTCGGCCGATGGGAGGCTTGCGATGGTCTTGGCTGAGAGATAATCGTAGACGTTGGCGAGGATAACTGGCTTTCCTGCTCTTTGGTGCAGAGCCTTGAAGGACTGGGCGACGGTGTTTGCTGATGACATATTGCTGTGTGGAATGATGTGATCTGTAACGAGTTTTTATCGGCTGATTAGGACGGTTTTGATAGTCAATATGGTGCGTTTGTGCTTGTTTGAATGCTGATCGTAGAATGGTGAATGACTTTTGTTGTTGGGATCTCCTATATTTAAGTTCTTTCCTGATGAGAAAGTACAGAGCAACGTCAAAACGTAGAAATCCATCAAGCTGCCTAATCTGATGTTGTGTTAGTAATTCTCCCGTTTTGCTCGCCCTCGCATACAATTTTTCATGAAATTCTGGCATCACCATGTTTCTTCTTCCGGTCCAGCGTAACAGACAAGTTCAGAGCAACAGAGTAAGCGGAAGCCATCTAACCTTACTTCCAAGTACAGTATAGCGTTTCGAACAGCGTTACAGCCACTTACAAAACCCCACAATATCTAACTAAAGAAAGTATAAAGGCATTTCCAACTTACTTCCCATTTTGGTTAGATGATGAGACACGCATTTTAATAGAGCTGTGGGTTTGTTACATAACGTTCCGCAACGGATACACAATTCCGCCGAGAGATGTTAATCAGTCATCCTGCCTGGCTTTGTTGCTCAGACCCTAGTATGGCTTGCTTGATGGTATGGTGAAACTAGCTCATAATAGGAAGTGAGTCTGTAGCAGTGCTGAAGATTAGTATATTACGAATCATAGATTGTAGTTCGAGATGCCAATCGTTCTTTCAGTCAATAACTTCTTGAAAGAATTATATATGCTATACCTCCCGAGTAAGATAAGATGCATCAACACTCAAACACAACAACACAATAATACAACCATACAAATACTTCGCCTTTACCTCTAAAAGCTTCAGCTTCTTTATCTTTGTCATTTCCACACAAACTATAAGTTTATAATATCTTAACTTCAGCCGTCATGTCCATGTACCAGTCAACTTCCTCCACCCCTGCATCAATGCCAGCCACTCCGTCAGCTGCACCAATGAGGGACTCTCATTTGTTCCGACCCATCAAGATCGGCAACATCCAAAGCACCCATCGCATCGGACTTCCAGGCCTTAGTCGCCTCCGTGCCTCAGATGATCATGTTCCAACTGAGATGATGAAGGAGTACTATCTTCAACGTGCTGCTGTTCCCGGAACACTTTTGATCTCTGAGAGCAACATTGTCGCACCAGCACATGGTGGACTTCCCAACACTCCAGGCCTATGGAATGATGCTCAAGTCGAGGGCTGGAAGAGTATCACGGATGCAGTCCACGCCAAAGGTTCTTTCATGATTGGTCAACTCAGTGCAATGGGACGTGCTGTCAACCCAGATATCGCCAAGGCTGAGGGACTCACACCATTGGCTCCAAGTGCTATCGCTAGCTCAGCTGATAGTGATGTCCCCGAGCCCATGTCTGTTGAGACTATCCAAATGTCTGTCCGTGAGCACGTCGAGGCCGCCAAGAACGCCATCCGCGCCGGTTTTGATGGTGTCGAAGTGTACGCGGCCAACGGTTATCTTATCGATAGCTTCATCCAAGATGTGAGCAACCAGCGAACCGATCAGTATGGTGGTAGCATTGAAAACCGCTCCCGCTTCTTGATTGAGATTCTTCAGGGTATTGTCGATGCCATTGGATCAGACAAGGTTGGACTCCGATTGAGTCCATGGAGCACATTCCAAGGCATGAGAATGACTGACCCGATTCCCCAGTTCACTCATGTCATCAAAAAGGCCGCGGGGATGAACCTGGCATTTCTTCATCTGATTGAATCTCGTGTTTCTGGTGTTGATGACAGCGAGGGAACAGAGAAGCTTGACTTTGCCTACGATCTCTGGAACGGACCTATTCTTGTCGCTGGCGGTTATACCCCCGAGTCAGCAAGGCGACACGTCGAAGCTCACCCAGACAAAGATATTATGATCATGTTTGGCAGATACTTTACTTCCAACCCAGATCTTGTGTTCAGGATCCGGGAAGGCCTTCCTTTCAGGTATTACGACCGAAACACATTCTATCTCCCCATGTCAGAGGCTGGCTACGCCAACTTCCCTTACAGCAATGAGTATCTTGAAGCCGCTTAAGGTTTAGATATGGACAGAGTATACGAGTGGGCTTGGGGTGGTAAAGGGTTTGGGCTATAAATTATGTATGGAGAAGGGGTTATAGTCTTGTCCTTTGTGCTTTCCTCTATCGAAGATTTAGATACTACTATAGAATTAAATAGAGATTGATCTCAATACACCATCTCGAAATAATTCCAGTGAGAATATCCAAACACATTACAGATGCTTCAAAAAGAAATCCGCAACCTGCTTGTACCCTCTTTCATATTCCTTCACGTTGTCCTCATTCTCAAAATTAGCACGAGCTCCCATCCATCCGTGGAACATGGTTGAATAGGTCTCTACCTCTCCGACCATACCTGGCTGTTTCAGAACCTCTTTGCACTGAGCCACGACTTCCTCTGGCTCTCCAGGAGAGGCGAGGAGAATATGCGGGACCTTTGTCTTTTTGTAGTCCTCGACATCCAATGCTCTGCTCGTGTCAGTATCGGAGTCATAATAGAATAAGGTGTCCACGTACCCAGGATGTGCAGCCCCACTGACAGTAAACTTGCGTCCCTTACCATCGTTTTCCTCACCAGAAGCCAGAATAGCAACTTTTCCCTGTGATGCATGAGTTACACACAATTCCTTTCACTGATAAGGCAAAAACTCACGCCCCAGCAAAGGCCAAAAACGCCAATGTGGTCCTCGATATTAGGCCACTTCTTCCCTACTTCAGCACGATATTTGATAAGTCTCTGGGCATTGTGGACGAAGTTTGCTGGACCTTCCACGAAAGCCTTTATCTTTTGTTGTTTCTCCTTCGTATCAGTCGGCATCAAGTCCCTGTTCAGTGCATTCCCATCGAAGAAGTCTGGAAGAAGAACCAAGGTCGAAGTCAAGGCAGCTAGACGGTCAGCGCCTTGAATAGTCTGGGCCGTGGCACCGTAGACGTCATAAAGGTCAATGATGGCCTTGTCAGCATCCTCATTTCCTATCAAGTCTGAGTCGTCAGCAATGCAAAGCTTTGATTAGGCATCCACGTACAAGTGTGAATGCCGTCAATAGTGATCCATCGACCCTTTGGTTCATACTGGGCCGATACTGGTGCTAGCTCGCAGCATGCCTCGCTAGTCATGGTTGATACCTGAGGATTCGCTTTGAAGTGGCGGCTATTTGTTTAGGATCGTCATGTAGATTGATGAATATCGGAAGTCGGATGATAAAAAGGTTGACTCCTTTTTCTTATGTACTGCGAAGACCCACGGTTAACAGCAGATTGGCCCAAGAGAATTATGTTAAAAAGGCATAAAAAGCTTACGTAGATCAACGACGGCGGAGAGTACGAAACAGACCGGACCGGTGCCGAATCGGCAAATTTTGGAACCCAGTGATCAGTATGTCTTCTGATTGGTTGTGCTCTTGCCCTCGACAGTGTATATATTGTTGCCGTTAAATCAATATCTGCATTTTGTCAAGTTTTTCAATTCTTCCACAAGTGTCTTGAAAAGAACCAAGATCGACTCATGAGGATGTCCGATCCAAAGAGAGCCCAATCTACGCCACCAAAGGCCGAAGCATCAAGTCAATATATACAGCCAGATGCTCCACCACCATACAATGCCGACATAAATATAGCAGACGCAGAAACCTCACAACCAAGTCATGACTTAGTGACAGGGCGAATATCCGAGTCCCCAGAACCTCCCTATACAGTCTTCAGTCACTGGGAAAAAGTCAGCATCATTATTCTCGTGTCCTTTTTGGCCATGATATCGCCTTTGTCCAGTACTGTCTTTCTACCTGCCATTACTTCCATCGCTCAAGATTTGCATGTATCCATCGCCGAGGTAAACTTGACAATCACAACATTCTTGGTACGTATCACCCTCGAATGATGATTCAAGTTTAACGTCTAACATGGCATAGATCTTTCAAGGGATTGCACCATCATTCATTGGAAACTTTTCTGATTCATATGGACGCCGACCAGCATACATGATTTGCTGCGTCATCTATCTGGCTTCCAACATCGGACTCGCAGTACAGGATAGCTACGCTGCTTTGCTTGTTCTTCGTTGTCTCCAAAGTTGTGGAAGCAGTGCAACCATCGCACTTGGAAGTGCGACATCTGCTGATATGGTGACACGAGCCGAACGCGGAAAATATCTTGGATACGCTTCAATGGGAGTAACACTCGGTCCAGCTCTTGGCCCTGTCATAGGCGGTCTACTCGATGAGTATCTTGGCTGGAGATCCATTTTCTGGTTTCTCACGATTCTCTCTGGTGCACTATTTCTTATAATCTTCATTTTTCTCCCAGAGACCTGTCGAAGTGTTGTCGGCAATGGAAGTATTAGTCCACCATGGTGGAACATGTCCATGATGGGATACCTTAAGCAGCGAAAACAAGAACATGTCGAGTCTACCGTCAAACCACCTCGTCGAAAACGACCTAATCCATTCGCTTCCCTCAAGATTCTCTTCGACAAAGAGACTGGCATCATTCTTGGTTTCAGCTCGCTAATGTATGGTGGATACTACATCGTACTAGCAACGCTCTCTACCCAGTTGGTTTCTCGTTTCCACTACTCCTCTGTCGTGGTTGGATTATGCTATCTTCCCATGGGCGTCGGGACTATCTGCTATCGATACACAGGTGGCCTACTGATGGACTGGAACTTCCGGAGATATGCCAAGAGATTAGGTATAGAGATCGTCAAGAATCGTCAACAAGATCTCAACCTCCTTCCAATTGAACGAATGAGGATAGAAATATCACTGCCGTTGGTATATATGGCTTGCGGCATGGTCGTTGCTTACGGATGGATAATGGACCAGGAACTTGCACTTGTGGGTATCGAGGTTTCTTTGTTTTTCTTTGCTCTATTCTTCTCTGGCGCATTGAACAACTTGAATACCTTAATTGTTGACTTAAATGCTACTTCTGCAGCGACAGCAGTGGCAGCAAATAACCTTGCTCGATGCTTGGTTGGAGCAGGGGCTGTAGCGATTGCCAATCCGATGATAGAGAAATTGGGCTTGGGATGGACATCTGTTCTTGTCTCGGGGATATGGGTCATATTCAGCATTCTTCTATGGATGGTTCTGTGGAGAGGTCCGAAGTGGAGGATGGAGAAGCAAAAGAAAGACCACGATGGGCAGAATTGAGACCTTACAATTTCTCATTATAGTTACAATATAGATCTTGCTATATAGACTTCGCAATCCATCCCGGCTTTCAATCAGAAGTAACACGCTGAACGTCCTTGCTCTGATAAACTCTACCCCCGGAATCAATCCGCATCATGTCAACGCTATCTCGCGTTTCCCCTGCCTTAGCACCTGTAACCTTGGAGAATATCCAAACCTGTCCACCTGCCCCAGTAGCATCGAGTTCAGCAATTATGTCCACTGTTTCCATTCGAAAAGTTGGCATGAGTTGCCTTTTTTTGTCCCAGTTGGCGAGAATTCGGTCAAGGCTTTCGGCAGGAGGGTAATTGTCATGAGTCCGAAAGATCTTTCGTTGCAAAGTCTCGAGCTTTGGTAGGATCAGGGCTTGTGAGAGAAATCAAGAAGCCGTTGGCGGTTTTATTCAGATCAGTGATGGACGACATGGTTGATTGTCTGGGCTTGTAGTGGGACTGATGTGATGGCAGTGGATTCAGCGTCAAACAGTGAGGATTTGAAAGTAAACGATGGACAACCGTCCTTTAGAGCTCTTATCTATTTGGAAAGCTACAATCTACCATGCTTCTATATATACTAAGCTTTTGAATCCCGTTGTTGTGTAAATATTCTTCGAGGATTTCCGGAAGCACGTGTAATCTCCGTCAGTTTTTGTCCGCTTCGCGAAGCGAGACTACTCTGTTATCGCACTAATTAGCATTTCGTTGATCTCGTATTGACCACTCGGCTCGGGGTTAGGCATCTTATTCGACCGAGCTTAATAAACCGGCCAAATCAATTCACAAACAATATTGAGAGGTGTGTCCATATTCAACAGTTAGTTAATTCCCCTTAGAGAAAGTCTGTCTTTCAATTTCATGGATATCGATCACCCTACCAGAGGCCTGTGGTTGTGAAGGAGAGTGGAGTAAACTACGTAAGACGGAAGAACCGCCACCTCCCCGACGACTTAATTCTGCCAGTCTAGCCAACCTACTGATCCTAGTATCTTGTTTTCCGTATGGATTAGGTGTCACTTGAGCCAGATGCCTAATAAGATCTGTCCCTTTCATGTACACTGATTGGCCACGTTGTGACATCCACTGTCTAGGCACCTACGACTCCACCTCAGATGCATCTGTGCCGCAATCCTTCTCTTGGCAAAGCCCATGAGCTGACGAGCGGTGGAGTAGTCGTATGATAGGGCTGTATTTTACTTTCGTGAGCTTTATCGTGAGCTTAATTGTTTATTTGAGATATAGACTTTTTAGAGAACTACGCCCCTTATCATATTAGATAGAACTGATAATTAAGGTAGTAGCCAGTTCCATTAAGAGGCTGCATGATATCGACCGGTTGGGCATCCTTTGGTTCAATGGGATTCGTAGGAATAGGTGTATGCCTAAACATAAATTGCGGCGTATCCATCGGCAGTCCAATCAACCGATATAAGACAGACCCATGACCAAGTGTTATGCCTCAATTGAGAAGAACGCCACGTGTGTTCATCGCCCTGTTATTTTAATTGTGATTCCTTGTAGTCCTACTATAAAAAGGCCAAGAGTCCTCTGTTCTACTTCGTTCTTCGCATCAACCAGAACAGCAGAACAACAGAACAAGCACTCCAATAAACCTTCTACTTCATCTCATTATCAACAAATCCAATATGCGTGTCGCAGTTGCCACCACCATTCTCGCCTCCGCTGCCCCGGCTCTTGCCAGCGGTGAAGAAAAGGTTACAGTCTCTGACCTTTCCGTTCACAAGCAGGGAAGCCCAGTCGGTCTCACCATCGAAAGTGTCTCCTTCACCCTGAATGGCAAGGACGCAAAGAACCTGAAGTGCTCTGCTGAGAACGTCGCGTTCCCTAAACCTGATGATATCTTGCGCTGCGGCAAGTCCAACTACTACTTCACGCTTTGGGAGGGCGAACGTGAGGAGTTCCGCATCATGGTGTATCACGACGTTGGAGATTCGTATGTTCACTAGTTACAATTACTCTGACTGCTGCTAACTTCTTTATAGTCATGCCGACCTTCGTGGAGGAGCTGATATCCCTACTGTCTGCGACAACAGCCAGGGAAGTGGACCAGCTGATGAGATCTGTACTCAGAAGAAGGCGGTGACCTTCAAGATTGACGGGCCAGTCGGCGATCACCCCGACCTGTAGTTTGGGTACGAAGTTATGTCTAGGCACTTGCTTATAGGATAATTGGAATGGCAGTAAATCTTCATTTCAATAGAATTATATTATGATCCGGAATTCTCAGTGTTGTAAACCGACTGTATGTCCAGCACACATCTCTTGTAAAATCTTCCCAAAGCTGGACCTGTCCATGATTCATCTGTCTTGGTCTCAATTTCGACGAATGAAAAAGCTTCTGAACTCGATATTGTTCTCGAGTCTCTCCAATGTGCCAGTATCGTACTGCAAAATAACCTCAAGGCCTTGACCTCCTCCACGGCGTGGTGGGAGGAGGATGCAACGGCCATCAGGCTTATTCTCAGTGTCACCTACGGTGACCCGCATCGCAGAAGGGTACCCAAGATCATGCCCGAAATAGATATCGTTGAATCTGTGTGATTGAATACAAACGATAAGCATATCAGGGCCCGGATAGCGGTCAACATTCCACGTCAGGCTTGTGCTCTTAGGCATCTGGTTGAGAAGACCGATAAGACGCCTGACAGCTGTATCGTTAACAGCAGTGATGGCTCGCCTGATTTGCCGCGCTGGCTCAAGGTAGACGCTTCCCTCATGTTTCCCTGACGGAAGTGGGTGTTGAAGGCTGGAAACCGGTAGCCTTGCAACGGCATTGGGCTCTGAAAAGTTTCCCCAGTAATTGCTTGGGATCGCAGAATCCTCTATCCTGCCTCTAGCATCGACAGTGATTGACAATTTGGCCTCGGGATACTCGAGAGGGTCTATCTTTCTTGCCAGTACCACGTGCCGCCAAAGAAATGCACCCAATGCCTCCATTGTACTGAGTTTGACTTTGGGATCATTATTGGAGATGTGCTTCTTGAGTAATGCGGCTTTCTCGGCACTGATAGAAAATATGGCATTTTCGAATCTTTCAACTTCGGCTGGCTTATATGCTGTTGGATTGAGGAAGCTAGTTGGGTCTTCAGTAACCTTCCAGTCTGGCAAATCTTCCAAGGCTACATTTTGGCTACCGTTGACGAGCCTGCTTCTTTCAAGTGGTGTGATCGGAAAAGTCCTAATGTTGAGCCCGCTAGTGATAGCAGTTAGGTGCATGCCCAATGTCTTGTGGAAGATATAGTTGCATATTCCATCGCCAGCCACGTGCTGTAAAAGGATTAGCGCGTCTTCAGAATATAACGTTCAACTGGCTGCTTTATTGCAGGCCATCCCTTATTGACTAACGCGATTACCCAAAAAGAAGGAAAGCGACTTACATGTAGGCAACTTCCAAGTATTAATCCGCCAGGTATAAAGTTGCACTGAACAACCAGCGCCGGCAGGCTAATGCCCTCAATAAGCTTGGCTGACGTTCCAAATACAACATTTCTCGGCATTCCTCTGAGGGGGAAATGATCTCGCTCTAAATCGTCAAAAGTACCAGATTGCCAAAAGCCGCAAAGCTGAGGTGATGTATAGTCTCTGTAGTGTATCCTCGCTCCTTGAGTACAATCATAGAAAAGCTCGACTTCCTCACGTTCATTCCCAGCCTGCTTTCTCACACAACAAGCAAGTTCGGGAATATCGTTGATAGTCTTGACTAGGGCTCGCTTGCAGAGTTCAAATATCCGCTCCTTGTCTGCATTCGGTGCCACCGAAAAGAACAGGCATGATGAGATGTAGTCTCTAGGGGCAATTTGGTCAATTGCTGAAAGCTTTACTACTCTCCCATGTGTGTTTGGCTGTGGCTGTATGATTGTGACGGAGCTGGCTTGGGGAACAACAACCCCGCTTACAATAGTATTGGACATATTGGAATTTCTGTCTTGTCAATACTAGACAGTCTGATGAAGAAACAAAGAAGAGATTCTATCTAAGAGTTTATCTATAAAGTATCTGGGGATAAGATAAACGGATCAGGATACGCAAAAGATTTTATCACATGCTTTTTCATGGACTGTGATAGTATGTTCGGCTTGCCCAATCCAACGTCGCTTAATGATAACGCAGGCAGACCTCTTTTTCGTACCTGCGCTTTGACAAAATATCTTGATCGGTGTAGTATTTAATCAATTTTCGTATTCGCGGATTGACGAATGATATCCCTTATGTACCAAGGTCCCTCATTAAGATAAAGTATTGATAGACGAGGTCAAAGCGGGCGGGGTGAGATATTGCAACCTTGGGCCTCGGCACTTCCATGGCACAAGAGCGACTAGATAATATCCGAACCCTAAGAGGTCTGTGTACTCTGGAAATACTGGCATTCTCGCATGCTTTTCTCTGTTCAGTTTAGGTTGCGATAACTAATTGAGGTGACATTCTGGTCAATTCAGGGATTCAGGGACAGTTGATGTTAGGGATAGGCGAGTGATAGACGACAAAGCCAGTTACCTATATCATCTAACAAAATGATGAGCATGTCTATTCAAGCTTTTGATTTCCTGCGCATATAGCTCTTCTTAGTAGGCAAACCGCATATTCATCCAATGACTTCCGCCACGTCAGACAAAGAAGCAAAGGGCATGCCCAACTCGTGGGTTGAACCCGCGGGACCAGTGCAAGCTTGCATCGTCAAGTGTTCAGCCCTAGATAACCTCACTGCTTCAGTCTATCCCTCGCCAACACACTTCTTTCCTTTGAAACCAGGAGCCGACCCAATACAGCTCTATGAAGACTGCAAACAAGGCCTTGCAAGATGTATCTACCAGTATCCCCATCTCTCTGGCGTTCTCATCAAAGACGAAACTGGTCGCAACTCGATCAATATCAGAGAAGCCCCTTATGCCGGCGCAAACCTTGGGTACAAAGACCACCGAGGTGACTCAGATGTGCCATCCTATCAGCAGCTCAAAGATGCCGGATGGCCATTCGCAGATGGTGAGAAGGATGGTCTAAGCAAGCTCCGCCTAGACAACTTTCCAGCCGTTGAGGATGGTGATCCCATCATTGCACCTCAATTTAATGTCATCAATGGGGGTATCGTCTTGACCATGTCTATAGTGCATGCTATAGGTGATCTTGTCCAGGTCATGGAGTTCGTCAAATCATGGGCGATAAACACGAGTGCCGTTGCTACATCAAGAATTGAAGGTCTTCCTTTGCCTCCACTGCCAAAGCAAGTAGAAGCACACTTGATGGACCGCTCGTTGTTAACGCCAAATGTCCAAATTGAGGAGGACTTGGACAAGCTATCAACTCGTGCAGCCAGTCTCCCCAATTCATCTATGCTTGATCCTCGATATCCAGAGGAGATAGCAGAGAAAGTACAGACACTGTTCACCAAGGCTCGCCTTTCTGATCATGATCTGGCTAGTTCTTCTGAAGACGAACTTCGTGCCTTGTCGTGTTCTGTCTGGACCTTTTCACAGTCTTCCATTGAGGAACTCAAACGAATCACTCAACAAGGGTTGACCAAGAACTCAAGACTATCTTCGATCGACTGTCTGACGGCATTTACATGGAACCGATTCTTCGTCGCTAAGCACGCTCCGGAGGTCTCGGGGCAGGGACCTTCACCTGACGTCAGTCGCATAGTCTTTGCTGGAAGCATTCGCAGTCGTCTGACGCCTCCTTTACCGGACAGATATTTACCTGCTTGCGTCGACTTATTTCCTGTGTCCATGAATACCACAGATTTCATATCTCCAAGCCCCAAAACCCTAGCCAAGACAGCAAAGATGGTCCGCGACAGCAACAACAATTGGAACAACGAAGTATTTCGTAACATGCTTGAAATAGCCCATTCTCATCCAGTAAGTCCAGGTCTCATACCAAAAGGACCCATTGAGGCGCTTGTCACGGATCATACACGCGGAAGTCCAGCTGTTTTCGAGAGTTGGGGCCCTGGACTCGGCAGATGTGAAGGCTTCAGGGAGCCATATCTGGGAAGAGATCCACCTCATGGTGAAATCACACTTCTACCGAGATGGCATGATGGTAGTATTGATGTCATGTTTGCCGGCGAGGCAATCGTGATGGAACGCCTAAAACGGGATCGGTTTATGAACCAGATGGCTTGGTGTCAGTTTACTATGGGCGACTCCATGTGCAATACAGCCAAGGTACAACTCATGTCTAAGCTTTAGCAACATGTATATAGCAGCGCCTAATCTCATATTTCTATTTATGTCAAGTCCAATCAAGGATCGGCTTGGCTCTATTCTGAATCTGAATCTACAGATAGCTCTGGTCCAAAGAACTGGTTCCTTCCCCTTTGAGGCACCGCCTGTCTGTCTTCATCTTGTTCGACCACTTCAGCAATTTCAGCTGCTTCCTGGGGGCCAATCTTACCCTCTTTTCGATACGCATCAACACGGTTGAAGATCTCCTGACAGTCATCCCATATCCTGCGCCGATTCTTCAGTCCAAGTATTTCCTTCCAGTTCTTCAACTGAGTCTGTAGATAGTACCAATCTGTATCAGAGGCGTTGAGAGGAGTAACAGGTGTTATGGGACAAAGGACTTGGCCAATCTGTTTTTTGATAGCTTCAATAGCTCTGTTGTTGTAGTTCGGCTCGCCGGTGTCGATACCGTCATCTTCCAAAACTTTGATTGCATCCTTCAGCCTTGAGACTCTATCCTGCCGGATATCATGCATATTCTTTTCCTCGGCTTGTGTTGTGGTGGCCCAGAATGAGATGGGCAATGATGACCAGGCTTCGTACAGCCATGGTGTGTCGCGAATAAGTAATTCGCGAAATACTGACTGGGGTAACTGAACAAAAGTTCGAGAGGAAAGTCTGAGATTTGCAATATCTTTGGCGCTGAGTTGAATCAAAATCAACATTCTGATCTCTTGCGGAAGTTGTGAGAACACATCCTGGGTAGCCGTGCTCGGGGAAACAGCAGTTGTAACAAATTCGGAGCAGTTGTCCGCACCTCTTTCTGAGTATTGTGTTGATTTAAGAAGATCTTCTAACCCAGGGACAAAGCATGGGTTAGCAACGAGAAATTCGTGTCCCCTATTGTGTTGCCAATACTGGCTTCGAGAGCTGCGAACGGCTGGATGACGAGGAAAACTATCAAAAAAACCGTAATCTGCCTCAAGTGTCCACCGTTGGGTAAGGCATTCAATATCAACAACACCATACCGGCTCAGTGACACTCTCTTGAAGATTTCCAGACAGGTAGGGTGAAAAGGCACGGCATATTTTTCAGTACCTTCTTCTTCTGCATTCCAGTAGTTTTCAGCCCAAGGCTCGGTCTCACCATGACGTTCCGGAAAAACTCGTGGAGGGCCTGTGTCTCTGCTGGGCATGCCATCACTGATTCCACTGAGGAAATAGTGTCCCTGACGCTCAAATGGCTCATCACCCAACTCTGATTCCCAGTCTTCTTTCTTGCGCACGAGGTATTGGAGTGTTCTGCAGCCTCTCATGGCCTCGACTGAAACATGATGTCCATTGTAAGCACTGGACTGGCTACATTCTGGGCCTGGGATATGTTCCCATCCCTCTGGTGTTTCTATCCAATCCATGGCATCCGCTGAGTTCTGCGAAGTATCATCTGGCCCTTCCTTGTCTGATTCTTCTTTGTCAGATCCTTCTTCTGATGAGTCGTCAAATTTGGGAGGATAATGCTTGATGGCTTCTGATGATGCAGGCGTGAGATCATCCAACTCCAGATCTCTCTCGACGAAGAAGCAGTCTTGTTGCTTGCCACAATACTCACGACTGAGGCCTGTTTCAAAGTCGCCCCATACGCCCCTCCAAGCTGCGCCGCGAGGTTCCTTCTCTGTACGGAACCGGCCGATATTAAAACTGACACCGCAAATATGGCACTGGATTTCAGAGTAGCCCATTTTGTATGATATTGTTGCATTCAAACTTCTAGAGAGCGGGCAGAGAGGAAAAAGATTCACGGCTTACGTTTTATTCATGGCCGATAGTTATCTAATCTTAATTGCACATAGGCAGCAGCCCCTCATCTCGGGGATCCACATTTCCAGGACCTAGCGATCTTTCATTAGCTCAGTGATTAGTATAGGGTAGCTACTATTGCTTATTTTCTGTAAACATTCCTTAGAAACATAAGTAATTAAAACAATATCAATTAAGTTTAACATAAATTCATTTATCGTAGGGGGGGGGAGATATAATA
>JAALXK010000449.1:0-10883 GCA_012977745.1 Fusarium anguioides | reverse complement strand
CCCCCCCCCCCCCCCCGCTATCTCGCCCAAGCTACACTTTATATATTCCTCAAACGACACGTCTATACCTGCGCTTCGTCTTCCAGATTCTTGCTCTCTTGATTACATACATGCATGCATGCATTGGACACCGCTGACTTTCTTCGCGCATAGTTGGAAGCCAGTTCTGGCAACAGCTCTGCCAGGAACACGGCATCAGCCAAGATGGAAACCTAGAAGACTTTGCGACTGAAGGCGGTGACCGCAAAGACGTCTTTTACTACCAGAGTGATGACACGAGATATATCCCCCGAGCCATCTTGATCGATCTGGAACCGAGGGTGCGTCTCTCCGACAATGATGAGGCGACTGAGTGCTGAGCAGCTTTCACAGGTCATCAACGGAATCCAAACAGGACCTTACAAAAACATTTACAACCCCGAGAACTTTTACGTCGGGAAGGACGGTGTTGGTGCTGCAAACAATTGGGGTGACGGTTACCAAAGTGGTGAGGCGGTGTATGAGGATATCATGGAGATGATTGATCGGGAGGCCGATGGTAGCGATTCCCTCGAAGTTAGTATCTCCCACATGGCTGAAGATTTCCTCGCTAATTCTTGATGTGTCAGGGCTTCATGATGCTGCACTCAATCGCTGGTGGGACTGGATCAGGTCTTGGTTCATTCCTCTTGGAGAGGCTTAACGATCGATTCCCAAAAAAAATTATCCAGACATACTCGGTCTTCCCAGACACAACGAACGCAGGCGACGTCGTTGTCCACCCTTATAACAGTATATTATCCATGCGAAGACTGACGCAAAATGCCGATTCGGTTGTCGTTCTAGATAACGGTGCGCTATCACACATTGCTGCTGACAGGCTGCATGTTCAGGAGCCATCTTTCCAACAAACAAACCAACTAGTGAGTACCTGCAACCTCAATCTTTGTCTGGGCGCCTGTAAGATGAATGTGAGGGCACTGACAATTATAAGGTCGCTACTGTTATGTCAGCTAGCACAACAACTCTACGTTATCCCGGTTACATGCACAACGACCTTGTCAGCATTCTGGCCTCTCTTATCCCGACCCCGAGATGTCATTTTCTTATGACTGCCTACACGCCATTCACTGGTGATCAAGTCGAGCAGGCCAAGACGGTTCGCAAGACGACTGTGCTAGATGTGATGCGACGACTGCTCCAGCCTAAGAACCGCATGGTGTCGACAGTTCCCGGCAAGAAGAGTTGCTATATCTCGATTCTGAATGTCATTCAAGGCGAAGTTGACCCAACGGATGTTCACAAGAGTTTGCTCCGTATTCGAGAACGACGACTCGCCACTTTCATTCCTTGGGGGCCTGCGAGCATCCAAGTTGCTCTGACAAAGAGAAGCCCTTACATTCCCATGAGCCATCGCGTAAGCGGTCTCATGCTCGCCAACCATACAAGCATTGCGACGGTATGCAAAGTCTCCTACTTACTATGCCAGGAAACACGTACTGACACATGTACTCATAGCTCTTCAAGAGAATCTTAAGGCAGTACGATGGCATGCGCAAGCGCAATGCCTTTATGGAAGGATACAAGAAGACGGCACCGTTCTCGGAAAATCTCAACGAGTTCGACGAAGCACGTCAAGTTGTTGCAGACTTGATTGGCGAATACGAAGCTGCTGAAGACGCGGATTACCTCAACCCAGACGCAGGGGAGAAGCCCACTTCCGCGGAAACAGATCGGCGAGTAGCGTAGGGGAAAGGTCACGGGAAGGAAATGATAATTTTGTATGAGATGGTGGGGGTTGAATCGTGATGACAGGTTGGATGTCGGATGTTGATTTTCCTTACAAGCACTACTGGAGGCGTTTTGGGCGCCGGGCTCGGTTTTGGTTCAGGGTTACATACTTGGCTTGGTTGGTCTTCTGAGATTCAACCTCACAAGGCAAGATGAATCCATTGATTGATCGACTGGCTGATTGGCTGCCTTGGTTCAAAGTTGATATGTCGCGTGTGCTCTGACCCTCGAGTCAGACTGACCAAGGCACTGGCTTGCTTGGTACTTGACAGAATTGACAGCATCAACTTGGTCAGGCCCCCTGTAGTCTTCTCCTTCTTTTTTTTGCTGCTAAACGGGGATCGATCCGCGATCTGGTTTGACGTATATCTCTCCCATTTGCGAGCGATGGAGAATCTGTCAGGAGCACTATGGAACATGTAACGTGAGAGATGATGATTGTTGTGGAGAAGAAGCCGGAGCTTTTTGCGCGGTGATGTTTTTGTGACGTCAGTGATGACGGATTTTTGTTTGCTTGGAAGTAACGAGCGTAATTATGGAGAAGAGAAGCTCTATGAGTTGATATTAAAAGGCCTTTGAAAAGCGTCCAAGTTCGTCATTATCTTCTTCAGCAACCTCAACTCTATAGCTCTCGACCACACTTCACCAGCAAGACTTGTTCATCACAGCCACAGTCACAGCAACAACCACAAGAAATCCCAAACAAGTAGGTTTTAGCTATCTCTAAATTCATCATTGACAAGGGTACTAACAATGTCGCAGCAAATCCATCAAAATGACTCAGTCCAAGGATCAGAAGATTGCCGAAACCCAGGCCAACCTCCCTCTTCCCGATCAACCTCCCAAGGCCTCCGACTGGCAATCTGCCGATGCCCGTACTGTCAACGTCGGTCCCGGCAAGCAGGAGGCTCACATTGGTACCGACTGCGCCGCTCAGTCTGGTCTCCGTGAGCCAGCTACCAAGGGCGAGGAGGTTGACCTGAGTAACGTTGGCCGCGAAGGCGTTGAGAAGCGTGAGCAATAAGTGTTTTATCATGTATTATATGTAAAAAAGGAGAGGAGGTTACTAATACCTACGAATAATCAATGAAACAGAATGCGAGTACTGAATGCTTCGCTGCTTTGGTTCATCACTTGTGTCTTGACTGTATCAGTTATGCGTGACCAAGTCTATCGTTTGGCTACCTTGTTCAAACGCGAAATAATGGCGGATTTTGGACTACGCTCCCTCAGTAGTTTGGCTCTATTTTATTTACAGTTTGGTTGCTTCCATACACGATGGAAGCGCTCTTACATCATGTTAAACAAACACTCAATATGTTGATGTAACGACAGGCACGACATGCCTGGGATCCGATGCTGCCAACGCCAGTCCTCGTAATTATGAAACATCTATATAGACCATCAGGCGCCAGTGTTTTCATCAAACACTTGCTGTTGGGTTGGAGTTAGAGCATGAACTTTGGCATTTGAAGCATGTTCCTATGACACTGGCAAATATATAAAAACGTATAGTCCTGCACAAATACAGCACTCGGTGAATGAATGATATTAAGGTCATGTCACATCACGGTATTTATTCAACCAAATACTTCTTTCCGGCGTGATTTTCTTCTCCAGGCTTCTTTTATGGCAGTTTGGTGTCCTTAGCCGTACTGTATGTCTCTTGTAGGTTACTACAGTGCAGTAGACCTATATATAATGCATGGGCTAAGCTGGAAGTTTTCTTTACTTGCAGTCGACACGTTAACAGAACCTCGAGTGCAGGAGTCAGATACATAGGCAGTTTCTGCTTGGGGCATTGTGTTATATGAGTTACCCTATATGTACCTATACAGGCCGCTGGAAATTTGTACCTGACTATATAATTTGTTTCCAGCGTGCCTGTGAGAGTTAGATAGCTGCTTTTATTTATGGGCTGTCGTATCATCTTATGGCTGATATGGGTGCATGACGAGTGGACAATTGAACTTTATTGCTTTAGTTAAGAACAGCATCGGGATAAGACATGATACACATGGGGACCCGACCTCAGTTAGATCGGCTACCCTGTACATTAAACCACATAATTTTGGGACAACTTCAATAAACTGAAAACAAGTTCAATAAACCACGGTGTGATAACACATCATTCAAGAGAACAAGAAACTATATGACCAAATAACCGCGTATCCTACAGCCCTTGATCTCAGAACAAGAATACAAACAAGCATCGGCCAACTCCTCATATCCCATCATATCATGTTTAAACCCAAGCCTGGTGACACATCATATTAAAGGATCCAGATCTCACATGCCGTGCGGGAGGACCATCCAAACAAGGAAGAATCAAGTCAAAAAGTTCCATCCCTATCGGCATCAGTGTTACCGTCCGTCGCCATCTTGCATAAAAATGAAGATTTGCCAGTCGCATCACGATCGTGCACGTCCATGGCCTAAGCAGATGTGGACCAAAGTGGTAGTTAGACTGTACAGAAGGGCAAAAATAACAACAATCGGAGCACCAACCCAATAAGTTCAGACATGATCTGATGCTGACAGAGGTGAATGCATTGTCATGACTAGTATCGCAAAAGCATAACCACACAAGAGGGCTCGTGGGTACCTAGGTTACGAGGTATGCACTGGACAGCAATGCTACTTAACTTGGAAGAACAACTACTAACGTTAGCTGGAAAAAACAAATAAGAAAAATAGGCTTCCCAATGACATTCACATCCACCGAGCCAAAGCTATCGTCCAATTTGGCAGGTGACTTTATTATTAACTACGTAGTCTACTCCCTCTTTATCCCATCCGGCATTGATTTGTCTTGTCTTGTCTTGTCTTGCGTTGCTTTGTCTCAAAAGCCAAGACATATGTAGCTTCAGCCGTATGCAGGGTCAATCTGGCGGCTCGTAAGCCTCACCTTTATTCAAGACAGTCCCCCTATGCCCAAGTTTTGAGCATTGACAGTGGACACCTATCTGCACAGCACACCACAGTACCTACCCCTAGGTAGTTTGACACAACAATCCAAGCGCTGTCTATATGCGCTGCTCGGAAGCCCACCACGGATACAGTATAGTCTAAGACCTCTAGGTATGGTTGCGTCCAAGAGACTTTCTCTGCGGCTGGCGCTCGCTTCAACCCACTGACCACACGATCTGGGCACTGAATCAGAGGACCCTATCGATCACGGAGCCGCTGTCTCAAACTCCCACTTCATCTCTCCTTGGATAGCCAAGGACTCTTCTAGCGCTGCGAATAGCTCCGTTTCCTGATAGCGCTGGCGGCGGTGAGCATGAGTCTGAGCAAATGCCCTTGTCATTGAACCAGCTGATTGATACGTGCGGGATCTGACATGATTAGCGGCTCGACCTAACTCACTATTGAGCTGAACCTAGCCAACCACATACAGCCAACAGCCATTCATTCAAAATGATCGACACAGTTACCTGAGGAGAAGTAAATCAAGGGTCCTGGGGCTTAATCTTATCAACGCCATGGGCAGTTTCGTGCCCCAGCTCATCAGCCGGATTTTCAATAGTCTCGGCCAAGTCGTATCGAACAGAACATTCTCCCGCCAGATGAGCCCCATCAGAGCATCTCGAACTGAACGTATATCGACCCGGCCGAGATCAAGTTGCCCAAGACAAGCATGCTACCTAGGAGCGCAATCTGTCTTGGACAAGTAGTTAGGACGCGGACTTGAGTTTCACACCATCAGGTGCGAGATCCAGCACGAGTGAGCATGACTGGAATGTCATTTACTAACAAGTACTCCGAAGTTAATCATCCATCTGGACGATGCCATTTCCACAGGCGTCACACGATGTGGTCCAAGCAATAGTCCGCAATCAACACTACCCAAGTCAGGGTTCGGCAAGTGCATGATATCAGAACCTGGGATTTGTTGTCCAATACAAGACTAACGGGCCCGCAATGCAGCTCTTTGACCTCTCACCAGGAAGCTCCACGAGTGTCGATACCGCTCATGTTAGCCAACGTCAAAGACGGCTCAGCCTTTGATCTGCGTTGCAATTCCGGAATGCGGAGCCGAAGATGAAGATGTTAATGTCCGGTGGACTACCGGAATCGTATCATTGAAAACCGCTGCTGGGTCCGCAAAAAGCAAACATGCGTGGGAGAAGTCTTCATATCAAGCAAGGGAATGAATTTTTGAGCACCCAAAAACACAGAAGCAAACATCGATAGCACCAGCACCAGCATAGGTAGTTAGCCTACAACTCCACACACTAATGCAACACCCGTGGGACGGTTTTCCACGAAACGTACGTGGAAAAAGGAAGTCAACTGTAAGAGCATGCATGACACTTGACAAAAATGTAGCTAGAAAATAACTCCCGAGCGATGGGGCAACGAGACTTCGAAGCAGGGTCTTGGTAACGAGGTTTGCTCGCCAAGAGCTTCCTTCTGCCGGCCGCAAGAAGCAAGGCATAAAGAGCCAAGCAAACCAGTCCGTCATTTATTCTGTCCGCCTGACGCCTTTGCCTCAGCTAGAAACATCGCTTAGTCGCCTTCTCGAAGGTTTGATAAGAGCTATTGAGCGTGGCGTTCGCTCTGATATTTGACTTGACTCGTGATAACAGTCAAGGTATTGTTGTCTTGCGAACTGGCATGACTTGCGTGTAAGGCTCGTGATTAATCAACGAACACGCAGTACATGCTTTACTCGCGGTGTGATGATTGTATTGTTCATGATAGGAAGCCAACCTCATCTTGACACATCAGGGAAAAGAAAGTTTCCGCCTCTGAACACTTGCCTCAGGGATTTAAAGACCAAAGCCATTGTGAATCAACAACGAGTCATCGGGTCAACCTTTGATCCAAACGAGGGACGTGCCTAGTGGGGTGCATTGCCAGCTTCCAGGGTGGTGGCACCCCCGCCACGGCCACGATATTGGGTAGATGAGATACGATAACGATACGATACGATACGATGAGATGAGATGCGATGAGGCTGCTAATCCAAATTGTGTCATTAGACTCTCTAGAACCATCCAGACAGCAGTTCAAGGTATCGATTCGATCTCAGCCTGGTCTCCCATCAGCCATCTTCCGTATGCTCTTGTCCATATCAATGTCGGCAATACCAGTCGCTTGCAAGCTGAGATCATGACCTGTTTGACAACCCGATGACTGGACATCCATCCCATCCCATCACCCCTCTAGAAAACGTTTTAGTAGGAGTCAGTCCACAAGTTTTTTTCAACATACAGTATCGTATGATGAATCACGCCAGTTCGGACGACATGATTGGTCTCAGGGTGCAAGTGCGAAAGGAAGAAGCAAGCAAACCCCAGCCGGCCAAAGGTAGATAATTGGCTTCTTAGCCAGGGTTGGTAAGGCTGAGACGATGGATTTGTAACATACGAATACCTAATACAAACTTCTCATCTCGCGGCTCAACTCCCGCAAGCATGACTATCAACTAGACTCGCCGGCTTACGTTAGACCTGATCGTGAGAACATTCCTCGGTGCTGACAAGAAACTTGGGAGTTTTGGTGCGGAATACAGTCCGAAGCCATTAGCGGTAACGCCACACAACTACTCCGTAGGGGGGAAAAGCCCACACAACAACTAACTGCTCGTCAACACCTATACATTTGGTGGCGTCCGCTTAAGAAATCGGTTAGAAGTTACTGTAGCACCCTTGGCTCATAAAACCCAAAGTCTTAAACTGGAGCGTGGTGCCTATCTCTTATTGTCCAGGCTGTTGGACAACGAGCGAATAGCCTTCTTACCGCCAGCCTTGTCACAAGCAATTGCTATCCAGCGAGGCTGACAAACCGTTCAAGCGGTCTTCTCGCATATCACTGGCCAGGACTAGGGTGAGTTGGGGAGCCTATGCAAGTGTCCATAATGGCATTCCGCAAAATCAGGCCACTCTTGAATGCCAAGATGGATAGAAAGGACTACACAAATTAGTGAAAACGTTGTGCTCGGCGTGGTGTGGCTTGCATTTAGCTAGCATCTTACGCCCTTCCCTTTCACTGACCGATAATATTGTACCGTACCATACAGTACAAAGTACAACAAATATTATCTATGGGTGTCTTAAGCTGGATCCATGTTGAGACCCAAAGCCGTTAACAATGGCTGAAGAGATGTTCTGTCTGGCTGATCCTGGTCAAGACTTTATTAGTATATGCAGCGAATGACTTACCAAGTTCAGGGCTTGCACACCGGATGAGCATAGACCCCGTGAAGAGATCAAGGTTGTGCCATTACTACCCTCTGCACTGGCTTCGCCGGCGGTTAAAGCGCAAATGATACAGACTCGTAGAAGTGGCGGGTGATACCAGTGATAGTACCTAGTACTTGGCTCCCTTTTTTTCTAAGAGAGGAAGCTCGATAGGTTCCAAGGGTCTTGCTGCATGTTTGACAATTTAGTAGCAACACCTCGATCGATCCATCTGTGGGCCCAAGATCACAGATTTTTCAACAGCTCCTTGTGTATCCCCAGTGCACTCTTTATTTCGCCACATACACATCAACCTCATGAAAGCTAATGCATCAGGTCTGTGAGATTTGACGTTGTCAATTCTAAATGCTGGTGTTGGCACACATGAAAGGAGCTCTGACGCTTCTCGGTTATGCCCTGACGAAATGGGGGGGAAGGGGGTGTATAGAACAGAAAGCGGTGTGGTGTGTTCGCGGGACGGGCAGGATCTCACTAGTGCACGGCGCCCTGGGATCAGACGATCGTATGTACTGTCGAATCCGCCCCACAGCTTGCCAGATCCCAGGGTTCCCGCCATTCCGTCCTGGCTTTAATGGCCAATAGACCCTGGTCCTTGTTTCTCATGAGCTGTTCAATGGGAATTGGCGCTTTAGGGAAAACTGCTCGATGCGTATCGCGAGATGCTTCGGCGCTGGCCTTCAGCCTAAACATATCTGTGTGTCTCCAAGGAGGCGTTATCTGAGATGGTGGTGGCATGCTCATCTTCCTGGCGGACAGCTCGCAAATGTGTTTGGGATAACTGACTGCTCAATGTGATGACCAAGTAGGGACATTGACCGAGCGGGAATCTGGCGTTTGGAGGAGCCACAGGGAACTCCCAGGCTCTCACCGATCGCTTCGGCCGCAACCCACCCCTGTCAACTGGCAAAACACTCTTGGGGGTTAAAAAAAAAACCAACACAGGGACTGGAATAGGTGGGAGATCGACCGATTTCGGTATAAGTCAATCTCGTGTTTCTCTTGACTCAAAGGACACCAGAGGACTTGGTGTACTGGTGCAGTCCACCAACCAGCACAGTGGTGAACACATACATCTCCGTGTGCGCCTCGGCAATGTTTCGAGGCCAGGACCTAACTGCATATTGGTCTGCCCAAGGTGTAGACCCAGAAATCAGGAATCGATCTGGGGCAATCTTCTTGTGGAAGCACGGCCACGTCATTGTACCGTGATCCGATCGGCTGGCGTTGGCTGAGTGCTGACTTGGGGATGGATGGGATTACCACTCCTGTCTGTAAGAGCAACCCGTCTAATCAATGAGAATTACCATAAATCATTTGTGGTAGACACCATCATGGAAGGCTTCATTCCGCAAGAACTAGTACTATGGTACAGTACCGGGTTTTGGCATCGGCAGTTGCCAAGCGCATTATAGGCGAGGTAACCGTTTCTGAGTACTTTTTTTTCTTCACTTTTTTCGGTTTTTTTTTTTTTTTTTTTTGCCAGTTGAACTGCGGAGGCCTCATGCGCATAAGGTTGGGGCCAAAACGCTTATTCTGAGGAGGGTGTGGTTGCCAACTCAGCCTGACACAGACGGTATAGTATCTTAGATTGAGTCTGGGGTTTGCAACGCATCATGCACGAGGTGAAAGTACTGCCGAATGACTCGCCATGTCACCTTGCTGATGCTGCACTTGTCAGCATCTCAAGAAACAAGACAAAGACAAGCATATCTCCGCAAATCGGCTCTTGAGAAGGACAGCTGAGCCTTGCCAACGAACGTTATTTGTTGCTTTTTCGAGCGCTGTGCATCATCGAGACCATTGAAATCGAGAAGCTGCAGGGCAGGCATATGTATCGGGGCGGGCGTGGTTGGCTAGCAGCTGTTAGATGACAGGGATATGGTATTAACCAATCACTGATTCTATCAGATCTCTTTGCGTTAATTATGTATGTACGGCTGCAGAGCAAAGCCTGCAATAAATGAGACCTTGCCAACGCCCGTCACATTCGTGCCGTTAGAGTCACTCGGCTATTAAGGTTGACTGCGCGATATGTACCGCAGAATACCTATGTCTGGTTAGACTCTCGGCGAATATTATACGATATCTGTGCTGCGAAGACACCCACGTTTAGGCTGGATACTGTTTTCATCACCTGTGAGACCATTCATGACCTCCCAATCTTGTTGTGGGCTTCAATGCTTGATCCACGAGATTCCTCTGGGTATGACACGCCGTTACATTGCCAGGTTTGCCGTAGGATCTTGGGGAGGTATGAAGACGAACTACGGATAGTTCTGCGAACGATCCATGATTAGAATCCATCAACAGGGTCGATTTCCGAAGATCGAAAGGAGGTTGGGGGGAGGGGGGGTAAATGGACGGGGCTGGCTATTGAAGCCAGGGATTGAAACCTCCAAGAGAGAGGCGGGCATGAGATCCATCGGGGATGAATTACCAAAGTGGCATTTTAGGTATCCAGGCCGGCAACCACTTTGTCACTTCCGATAATCGTGCTGATCAACATTGTATGGGTTGGCGCAAGTTTGAGGCCAGTCGAAAGTCGGATTTGAACCTGTACTCTGGTGGCTTTGGCTCATCAAGAAGGTTGAGTGTATCTATCTGACTGTGGTTATCGAAACATTGTCTGGTAGCTAGTATTGTAATTCTCCACGATAAAGGCTTTTGCCATTCATTGTCCATCTCACGTGGAAGCACACAAGACTAGGTACCTTGGTACGGGTAGGTAGTACTCGAAACGTGATTCACAAGGGTACCTGGGAGAAAAAGAAGGATGGAAGGATGGAAGGATGGATCCATCAGACACGAGGACCAGCAGCTGGCAGCGCAGCCGGTGAATTTTTATTAAGGCTCCTATCCTCAGTAGCATCGTATCCGTAATACTACAGGTCGCAGGGGTTGGAA
>JAALXK010000447.1:0-26986 GCA_012977745.1 Fusarium anguioides | reverse complement strand
CCCCAAACTTGTGCCTCGATATCGTCATATTTCATCTTAGAGACTCACTAGCGCTGGACTGGATTCGACCGAAGCTTGGTGGTTGTAAACCGCATCCGGGAAGGTTAGTCCTAGTCAGTCCAGCTCAAGGGGGCCTCTCCGGATGCACAGGTGAGGATCCTTGGCGGAGGACTGTCAAATGCAAGACGTAGACCTGAGACACACTTGACGTAAGTATCAGTACCTCAAGTAATGTGATGATCACCAGGGGCTACGTTGTAGACATACACTAGAAGCTAGCGCCCGTCTGTATCGAAAGTCTTCACAGTAGTTCTGATCCAAGTGGAGTCTTGATGACGTCGCTCTCAGCTCCCCCATCAAAAAGGTGACGATCTTGGTTCTCCGCAGCAACAACACCACCGAGCCCAAGCCCAAGCCTTGCCCTGTTTCTGGCCTCCATCATATAACGTACGTTCCCAGCAGCCCGGCCACGATCTTCCCTTCGTGCTTTCTTCCGACATCCTATCCTTGCTTCTCAGCTCTGCAGCTGTGATCTTCATATCCGTTTCCATCTCCAACCCACCACGTTAATCCCCACCTGATATTACTTATTCCCTGCCTGTCCTCTCTGGACCCTTTTCTTGTCATCCAACTCAGCTCCACCGCTCGTCGCATTATTATTATCAACAGCAGGCATCATGCATCGCACTTATTCTATGCGCCAGACCCGGGCGCCTACTGCCTCTCAACTTCAGGTATGTATGAATGATTGATCCGATACTGCAACTCGCACGACAGCAAAGTTAACTTTAAACTGTAGAACCCCCCACCACCTCCCTCGTCGACGAAATCCGGCCGCCTCTTCAAGAGTAGCTTCGGTAAGCTAACCATCGCGCCATATCAATTCTCAACTCTCCCAAAACTAATCAACTTCTTCGCGCAGGACATGCCCTTCGTCGAAATGCTGGCGGCGCCTTCGGTCCCGATTTGGCTAAAAAGCTTTCCCAGCTGGTCAAGATGGAGAAGAACGTGATGCGAAGCTTGGAGACCGTTGCCCGTGAGCGAATGGAAGTAGCTGTATGTTGCCTAGTTCTCATTTATTTCAAGCATTGATACTAACTTAATAGCAACAACTATCCATTTGGGGTGAGGCCGGTGATGAGGATGTTTCCGACGTTACCGACAAGCTCGGCGTTCTTCTGTACGAGATTGGCGAACTTGAGGACCAATACGTCGACCGATACGACCAATATCGAGTTACTATGAAGAGCATCCGTAACATTGAGGCGTCTGTTCAGCCCAGCCGTGACCGTAAGAGTTACCCAGTATTTGGTAGATGGACCGACTACTAACACCAACCATAGGCAAGCAGAAGATTACCGATCAGATTGCTCAGCTTAAATACAAGGAACCTAACTCTCCTAAGATTGTCGTCCTCGAGCAGGAACTTGTCCGAGCTGAGGCGGAGTCTCTTGTCGCTGAGGCCCAGCTTTCCAACATCACCCGCGAGAAGGTCAAGGCTGCCTACACCTACCAATTCGATGCTCTGCGTGAGCATTGCGAGAAGGTTGCTATCATTGCTGGGTATGGAAAGCACCTCCTCGAACTTATCGACGACACTCCCGTGACCCCCGGTGAGACTCGACAGGCATACGATGGTTATGAGGCTAGCAAGGCCATTATTCAAGACTGTGAGGATGCTCTCACTAACTGGGTCACCTCCAACGCCGTTGTTTCGTCCAAGCTCTCTACTCGTGCCCGCACATTGTCTCAGCGACGTCGAAACAACATTCGCACTAGGGGTGAGGGACATGATCTCTCCGGTCAGGATGTGCCCTTGAACGATGGCAGCTCCTGGACTGCTAGGGACCGCGACCTCGATAGCGACGAGGAAGAGGAGGATGAGGATGCTCGAGGCTCCATTCTTGACAGCGATGGTGGTCTAAACGGCGAGTCTCGCGGACGCACACAGGAAGCAGTTGCTGCATAGAAAGTGCTCGTGATTGGTGTGGCAAAGTGAACGCGGGAGCTAGGCTGCGTGCAATAAAAGTAAGAGAGTTTCTCCTGCTTTTCTCACGGTTAGGTAGTAATGACGGGAACGCAATCTTGGTTGCACAAGGCGTTGTGGGTAGCTTAAGGCTGAACGGGTAGCAAAAGGCTGATTGGGTACAATTACTTTCTCTTGCGGTAGCCTTGTTGTATTTCTAAACAATTAATATTACGACTTTATTCGTTCCATCATATCAAATTCTCATTCCGCACTTGACTGGCGAATTGCTCAACTTCCATCTTGGCAACATGATGCCCTGGTATAACTACCAGACCCAAGTAGCGGGAGGTCATATCAAGCTTGACTGTCCCTCCCTCCGCTTTCTCTGCTGCCTTTTCACGTTCCCTTGATGATGGCTGCCGATATTCATAAGTGTGAGCTAGCACGATATTCTTGTCCTTGAGTCCGCCATATTAGTGGTCTGCAACTTGGGCTCTTATGATGGTAGCTGTAGGGTATCGAAACATACAGGGTCGGTGCATTTCAGAGCACCCCAGAACAGCCGACCATCGGAAGTGTAGACACGGAGGTTCTTATTCAGAATACTCATGAGGTATTCTCGAGCCTTTTCTGTATCCATTTCCGCGCGAGGGGGAGCCTTGATGGCCAGGATGGACAATATTGCGATGACGGTTTGGTGAGGACGTGGGGAATATTTGGTATTGATTCTAGAGATGGAAAATGGCTTAACTAGCGCTAATGGATTAGCGGCGATATGCCGGCCCCACCCTGACGTTATAGAAGCTTCGATGCCAGAGGCAACCGTGAACTCAGCATCATTACGCTCATTCATGTTACCTGGACTTTACACATTTTCTTCTTCCCAAACCTATTGAAGCGTAGAATCGTTGGCTTAATCTCACTCTATACTTCCCTGCCAGACCATGAGCATTAATTTCATTGGACGAGGGCGCATCCCTTGAGCACAAGGCCTCGTCTCTCGCACGCTTTGTCTCCTTGTTCATCGCATTCACGGTCATAACCCGTCATGGGTGTGAATGGTCTTTGGACAGTCGTCCAGCCATGCGCCCGGCCAACGAACCTCGCGACTCTCAATCGCAAGCGCCTCGCAGTCGATGCCTCGATTTGGATCTACCAATTCCTAAAAGCTGTACGCGATAAGGAGGGCAATGCGTTGCGCAACTCACATGTCGTCGGTTTCTTCCGCCGTATTTGCAAACTTCTCTGGTTTGGTATTCAGCCGGTCTTTGTTTTTGACGGCGGCGCTCCCGTTCTCAAGCGTCAGACCATTCAGCACCGAAAGCAAAGACGAGAGGGTCGTCGTGAAGATGCTGTTCGAACGGCTGGCAAACTCCTAGCTGTACAGATGCAGCGCATTGCAGAGGAGGACCAAGATCGCAGGCGAAGAGATCGAGACCGTGATGTATCTGCCCGAGAAGAGCAACAACAAGAAGTAATCCCTGATACTAGCCAACTTGTTTACGATGACGAGGCTCTTATGCCTCAAAAGGAGAGACAAAAAGGACGAACATTTCGAAAGCAAGATGCTTACCACCTCCCTGATCTGGATGGTGGCGGTATCGCGGCGATGGGAAAGCCTGATGACCCACGAATTATGAGTGTAGAAGAGCTGGAGGAATACGCGCGACAATTTCACGACGGAGAAGATATCAATCTTTATGATTTCAGCAAAATTGATTTTGATGGCGAATTCTTCAAGAGTCTTCCGGCCCCTGATCGATACAATATCCTCAATGCAGCGAGACTCAGGAGTCGACTGAGAATGGGTCTTAGCAAGGAGCAGCTAGAAGAAATGTTTCCCGATCGCATGGCTTTCTCCAAGTTTCAAATCGAGAGAGTCAAAGAGCGGAATCATCTTACCCAGCGTCTCATGTATGAAGTGGGCATGACTGGAACTGACCTGACTCTTGGAGTCAACGCTCGAGTTGCTGGAGAAAAGAACAGAGAATACATCCTGGTGAAAAATGAGGGTGCTGAAGGGGGGTGGGCTTTGGGCGTGGTAAGCAGAGACAAAGAAGTCGGAGAAGCACATAAACCCATCGACGTGGATGCCATCCAAGTTCAATATCAATCCAAGGAAGATGACGAGGATGAAGATGAATATTTTGAAGATGTTCCTATCGAAGGCCTTAACCGACTGCCAAAACCTTCCGCCGCACAAATTGCTAGCTACCAAGCAGCACAGGACATTGCGGCACGACGCCGTCAATTCTACGGTGGCCAACGTGAAGAATCTACTACCCAGGGAGAAGAGTCACTCTTTGTAGGTGGCGATATCGGTAATGCGGATGATCTCTATGAACAACCACCCCAAGAAGCGCTGCACGCCGACGAGGAGGACGATCTTAACCGCGCAATTGCCATGTCTTTACAAAGTCAACATGGAGTGGGACAGGAGTCTGACAAAGACGAAGAGTTTGAGGATGTCCCCATCGAGACACCCAAGTGGACGCAAAAGTCGGTTGATGCACAAAAGCCAATTACAGCTAAAGGGGGCTCTATGATTGCTCATATCGTCAATAATAGGGCAAGTGCTGCAGTGCCTAAGCGTCAAGAGCGCGATGCTACTGCTGACAGTGACAGTGATGAAGACATGCAGACAGTACTTGCGAAAGCCAGGATGAAGAAGAAGCCTCAGCCAAAACCAGCATTCGTACCTGTCGTTGAGAACAAGAAGAATCCATTTGACGGCCCATTGCCCTTCCCCAAGTTGGATTGGGGTTCTTCTCTGTTTGGAAAGAGAAAGACTCAGGAAGCTGGACCAAGCAAGGAAGCTGAGGTGTCAGCCGACGTGCCAGTGCCTTCAAACGAGGAAGAAGACGAAATGGCTGGTGGGTTCGAGAGGGAAGCGCTAGACGATGATGCGCCGAGGCCTTTGCCACCATGGTTAGTGGATGACACAGATATTCGAGAGTCGCTCAAAAAGCAGCAAGAAGCAGAGCGTGAGATCAATAATGCAGACAGGCTAGCAGCCGAGGAAGAGGAAAGGCTCTACCGTAAGAAGATACAGGATCAACTCATCCACATCGACTCTTCGTCAGATGATGATAGCGATGTCGAGGTTCTAGAGAAGGCACCGTCACCAAAAAGGGTTCCTCAGAACAAACCTGTTACCATCGGCGGTGAAGACGAGCCTGAAATAACCAATGAAGCTTCATCTCAGCCCCAAGAGCCGAAGGCTGCCCCAGAAGTAACCATATGTGGTGCAAACGAGCAATCACCGGTCCAGGAGGTTCAAGAACCCACAGAACGTACTGTGGCAGACTCAACTGAAAACCAAGTGGGGGACAATACGGATCAGCCCCGACAATCAGAGTCACCCGAACCAGAGTTTGAGGATGTACTACCTACCAATACCGTGACTGAAGTTGCGGCGCAAAAGAGCCCTACCCCTATCTTTGGGGAACTCCCTCCTCTCAATGTGCCGGTGTTGGAAGCAGACCAAGAGCCTGATCTCGAAGACGATGGACTATTTGACGACGTCGAGTATGACGAGTTCAGTGATCCCGGTGACGAGGAGCTCATGGCGCAGATGGCTGAGGAAGCCGAAGAGCACGCTCGTTTCGCAAGCGAGCTTAACAACAAAACAGCTGAACAGAACAAAGAGGACTACGAAAGAGAATTACGCGCACTACGAAATCAACAAAAGAAAGATCGCCGAGACGCCGATGAGGTGACTCAAGTCATGATTACAGAATGCCAGGCACTCCTTCGCCTGTTTGGTATCCCTTACATCACAGCCCCTATGGAAGCCGAGGCGCAATGCGCCGAGCTTGTCCGTCTGGGGCTCGTTGATGGTATCGTAACTGACGATTCGGATACCTTTTTGTTTGGTGGCACAAGAGTGTACAAGAACATGTTCAATAGCAACAAATTTGTTGAGTGCTATCTTGTAGGCGATATCGAGAAGGAGCTGTCTCTGTCTCGTGAGCAACTTATCTCCCTTGCGCATCTGCTGGGCTCTGATTATACGGAAGGATTACCTGGTGTTGGACCGGTTACAGCAGTTGAGATTCTTTCCGAGTTCCCTGGTAAATCTGGGTTGGAGAGTTTTCGCGAATGGTGGAAAGCGGTGCAGTCCCAAACACGGCCTAAGGATGCCGATGTTTCAACACCCTTCCGCAAGAAGTTCCGCAAATCTCAGGGTACAAAACTCTTCCTTCCGCCGGGGTTCCCTAGTCCAGCTGTCTATGATGCGTATCTGCACCCAGAAGTTGACGACAGCAATGAAAACTTCCAATGGGGCGTACCAGATGTGGAGGGACTACGACAATTCTTGATGGCCACCATTGGTTGGAGTAAAGAGCGAACAGACGAGGTTCTTGTGCCCGTCATCAAAGATATGAATAAACGAGATCGTGAAGGTACCCAGAGCAACATTACCAGATTCTTTGCGGGCAGTGTTGGAGCTGGAGCCAAGGAGGCATTCGCACCAAGACAGAAGGCTCAAGGAAGCAAGCGTATGGCCGCAGCAGTAGATCGCTTGCGAGCGAATGTTACATGCGACGGGTTTAGGGAGGCTGAGAATGCAGGAGGAAAGAGGAAGAGAGCATCAAGGAGGAATGCAGTTGATACAGTTGAAGGTGAGCAGTATAACGACGAAGATGGTGAGCAAGAGGAAGAGACTACAAGCAGACGTCAGGGTAATGGTAAGAGAGCAAGAGCATCATAAGATTTTGGCGCAAGCACTCTGAACTCTTTCTGTCACAATCACCATGGGTATATACTTAAACTCTTGGGCGGCATTTAGAATCTTGGGATATATCCACCATCAGTGTTAGGAGAAAGTAGTATTCATCATAATCTTAGGATAATACAAATGTATATGAGCGGCTTCCACCCCACTTCCTGAATACCATCCATCTGGGCCCGGGTGAAAAAAAGGAGGTTTATGTAATATTAAACAAAGCAAAGTATAAAGCGCCCGTGATCTTTTCCCCCCAATAAACTCCGTGATTCCCCTGTAGGTGTAGTAGTAGATGCTGTTCTGCGCGATATAAACGCCCTCATGCCCGTTTCTGTTTCGCTCCGACTCCTCTAAGAAAACTGCCAAACGTTAGCTTCACGATCATGTGTACACAAGATGAAATACATACCTTCCATCGGTGTCCGCAAGCCATGCACTCGCAGAAAGTCGTCATAGGTTCATCAGCAGCTCGGGTCTGAGCCTGCGTGTAGCTGACTTGCTTCTTCTTGCAACGACCGCACTCCAAACTCTCACTGATACTCTTTTCGGCCATGGGCACCTGGGCCTTCTTCATGTTCTCCTTTTCCAGCTCAAGCTCCTTCTTGCGCTGCTCCTCACTCTTGAGCTCATCATCAGTCATGACAACAAACTTATCAGCAGAAATCTCCCCAGACAAAACGCTGCGACCCAGTTCCCGGTTGGACTTATTCTTGAGGTTGGTGAAAAGCGATCGGATCTTCTTCTTGTAGTCGGGCGTCTCGCCCTTGAACTTGGTGTACGCGGCGTGCTCGACAGCGACGGCTCTAGTAATGACGTCGTTCTCGGATGCCGTGGATCGGTAAGCAAGACCGTTGTAGATAAGACCAATGCATGAGTTTCGTACGCTCGAGTCGGTGCGCTTGGTATTGACGTTGTCGGTCTCGTACTTGCGCTTCTCGATATCGCCCTTGTATTTGCCTCCGGAGCCAGCAGACGAGGGAGGAGGGGCAGGTGATGATGCGGGAGCCGACGAGGGAGCCGGGGCTGGGGATCCTGATCCGACCTTTGCCTTTTGCAGTTTCGAGTTCTTCTCTTGTTCAACCAGTTTCTTCCACTTGTTGACGAGTTCAGCGGCTGCACGAGCGATCTCCTTATTGGAGTTTGAGCGAAGCTTGCCGACAAAGACACCAGCTCTTGTAGCCTATGAACGCGAAATCACAGTATTAGTAGACGTTCCACATTGAATCAAGAGAACGAGATCCGACAGATCCGCACATATCGCAAACATCGCGATAAATAGACAAGGCGCAAAATGCGATCATGGGATCGTGCATTTGCGCAAAGCACCTGATATGTCTATATACTCAAAGCGCGCGGGAGAAGTCACGCTGTCTATCTCTTATTATTCCACGTACCCTCAGCATCTCTTCGGTAGGAGAAGCATCCTTCTTCAACGTTTCAAGCAACTTGATGGCGTTCTCGGGGGGCTCATTGGCAGCGACACATTTTGTGAGCGCCTTGACGCGCTGGCCCAGTTCACGTTCGTCCATGGGCATTTTGAGAGTTTTTGGTGACGCGCGCGCAGTGAAAAGAGAAGCTGGAAAGAAGGAAAAATCGACGTGAAAGGAAAAGATTCTGTCAAATTGCTTGGGGGGCAATTGTTCTTTCACAACCAAACCTAGCCAGTCTACCTATGCCTGATCGCTGGCACGTGAGATGTCTCTTTTCTGCCGAGGTTTAGCCTAAAGAAAGACCCCTCGGATGACGTGCAGCTAGCTGTATAGTTGCATTCTTATTAAGCTTCTGTTATTTGATACTAGAATCATTTGATACTTAGCGTATTTAATGAGTCCTATGAACCTTGGCCAAACTATTTAGTGACTGTTCGATAGCTCAAAGAAGGTTGTTTCTCTCGATTTCCGGTAGAGGGCCGTTATCCGAAAGCTATGAGTAGGTGAGTTGGGAATAGCTTCAAACTGCCCGAAGTGTTCAATCAGCATTCTGACTTCTGAGAAAGAGAAGTTAGGTATATGAAGACAAGCACACATATATGGCTCTCATGATCCATCATGATAAGAATAAACATATATGCAGTGCCTTGAAATTATTACGACATCAATTGTGACCATGACACTTGATTAATTTTTTTCTCATTCAGACATTACTCGCTATTCTCGGGTATCCCTAGCTCAGTAAACAAATTCGTCGCCTCCTCCTCCCCTTCAAGTCCCATCTCCTTGATATGTTTCCAGAACTTGCTCAAATGTCTTGTTCCAGAGTCACACAGAATCGTCACAACACGGCTCCCCTTGGGAAGTCTCATTGCTGTCTCAACAGCAGCAACGCAGTTCACAGAACTACTGCTTCCAATGAAAATACCATCGTGCTCGACGAGCCAGCGTGCCATGCGACAAGCCTGTGCATCTGTTACTCGCACAGCATCATCGATGTGCTCACGTCCCGCTTCAAAGTTTTCGGTTAGGCGTGTGATACCGATGCCTTCAACCATGGTGTCAACCTGCTGTCTACGCCTAGTACCCTCACGCTCCGTGGATGAGTACATGACGCCGTGGCGGACCTTGTTGTAGAGGCCACTACCTTGAGGATCGGCGAGAACGACTTTGATATCGGTTGCTTTCTGTTCTTCTTTGAGATACTTGGCTACGCCAGATACTGTTCCTCCTGTACCTGCACCAGCGACGAAAGCATCTAGCTGGCCATTTGCCTGTTGCCAAATCTCGGGACCGGTTGCGTTGAAGTGTGCTTTCCAATTAGCTTCAGATTCAAACTGGTTTGCAAAGAAACCCTTGCTGCCGTCATTTGCCTTGCTGGCGTGTTCTTCCGCACGTCGTCGGGCAAGGTTGACAAAGTGATCAGGACTGGTAATAGGTGCGGGAGTGACTCGCTCGACAGTTGCGCCAAGATGGAGGAGTAGATCGGACTTTTCAAGAGCCATATCGCTAGGCATGCAGATATGAGCACGATAACCCATCGCTCGCGCAAGAGTCGCCAGGGAGATTCCTGTGCTGCCTACTGTGCCTTCGTAGATGGTATCGCCGTTGTGCGGCGTCAAAAGACCTCTTGATTCTGCCTCACGAATCATATTAAGCGCAACACGATCCTTAGGTGAGTTTCCAGCGCCATTGAGGAATTCTGCTTTGGCCATGATGACTCGACCTGTAGCTTCTGATAAAGACTGAATTTTGATAAGAGGTGTGTTGCCGATGGTGGCTTCTATTCCATCGACGAGAGAATTCCGCGCAGCATCGTAAGCTGAAGATGATGAAGGCAGATCGTGATCTTGAAGTTCAACGGGATCACCCCAGAAGAGACTTGATCTTCGAGCACCTCCTGTGTTCGCACGCCTCTTACGCTGAAACCGGCGTTCAAGATCTGGGTAAAAATCCTTGAAGCCTAGAGTGACGAGGATTCCGGTTGTGAAGGCAAAGACGACTGCGGCAGTGCCATAGGCTTTTGGATGGTCGCTGAGCGACATTTTGAGAGTATTTGGTAGATTTACCCAATGAAGAAATCAATTGGGTATTTTCTGGTGAACTAGAAGGCCTGCATTGTTAGTTACGTTTTTGAAGAGAGTGATGTAAAGCTTGGAAGGTCTTGGCTGAGGTTGAGTTGAAAGCTAACCACCTCCAAGTAGAATTATTGAACCCTGGTGCGTGCGTGATGTCATGTGGAGCTGGTAGTATATCAGCACTATAAACTTGGGCCAGCGTTATAATCACCCATGGTATATTAATTAGTTTTCTTCTTAAGCATAGACTTGAATTGGTTTGGGATTGTTTCCTAGTCGACCCAAAAATTCAAAATTCGCGACCCAAGAAACACTGAGAGACGTTTGCTACCTACCTAGTAGTACCTAGGCCCGACTTAAAGCTCCTCAAGCTCCCAAGCTTTTAAGTAGCTTTCGAGTATCAGCCTCTCCGAACTGAAGAGTCCATCTAGCCTTTACGAAATGGAATTTCTCTCACACTTAAAAGAACAAAGTAGGTATTCAATATCCAAAAAAGGTAAATCCTCGCATGATCCAAAGAGAAATGTCTCCATCTCTTCTCAACCTCTCAACCCGAGGTACACCCGACAGGTAAAGACCCACACCATCCAATGTAAACCGTCTTAAACCACAAACACCAAACTCCAAGATTCTCGACATGTCGACGATATAATAACGAATCATTCGACATGGACTCTCCAATTGTGGCTCAGCTCTTCCGCCAACTTTTTCACCACCGACCTCCAGGCTGCAAAGGTGTCAGAAACATCACCCACCTTCGCAATGGCCTCCGAACTACTATCAACCACCAGAGCCGCTTCTACGTTGCGGGACGGCCCTCAAGTGATCGTGGCATGAAGAAGAACGAGAGTCGATGGCAGCAGCGCACGAATATCCTACCTCATGATAGATCTGCTGAATTTGCGGAGTATCCTTACATATCCATTGAGGAGCTTAAGCAACGAACCGAGCGGCCGCGAAAGGTCAAGATGCTGCTGAGAGACTTTATTGACGGCAAGACATTCGACCTTTCATGCTGAAACGTAGACTAATATAGCTACAGACAGTCTTTATAATCCCTCATATGGCTACTTCTCAAAACAAGCCGTCATTTTCAGCCCCGGCGAACCCTTCGACTTCAACTCAATGCGCGATGAGATCGAGTTCCAGGCCGAGCTAGGTCGTCGTTACACCGAATTCGAGGATATTCTCGACGACCGCGAGGGCGAGAACCCGACACGCCAGCTTTGGCACACACCAACCGAGCTCTTTCGCCCCTACTACGGCGAGGCCATCGCCCGCTACCTCGTCTCGAATTACCGTCTGACTACTTATCCCTACCACGATCTTTTAATCTACGAAATGGGTGCTGGTCGAGGAACACTCATGTTGAACATTTTGGATTACATCCGAGAAGTCGATCCCCAGGTCTATGCCCGCACAAAGTTTAACATCATCGAGATTTCATCAACTCTTGCCGCGCTGCAGAATAGGCATCTGCTTTCTACAGCTGCATCACGAGGTCACGCGGACAAGGTCGAGATTATCAACCGATCCATCTTCGATTGGGATCAATACGTACCTTCGCCATGCTTCTTCCTCGCCATGGAAGTCTTCGATAATTTCTCCCACGACGGTATTCGTTACGATGTTGCTACGGAGCAGCCGCTACAGGGCCACGTGCTGATCGATGGCGATGGCGACTTTTATGAGTTTTATGTGCATGAACTGGATCCTCTAGTTGCGCGATACTTCCGTGTTAGACATGCCGCTACAGGGGGAGAGTATCCTAAACCTTACCCTAGCAATGCTGTTCTGCGATATCTCTCCACCAAACTGCCCTTCGCTGCCAACCTCTCGGATCCCGAATTCATCCCCACGCGGCTTATGCAGTTCTTCGATGTTCTCGAAAAGTGTTTCCCAGGTCACCGTCTTGTGACTTCTGACTTTGACTGGCTACCTCAAGCTGTCAAGGGCATGAATGCGCCTGTTGTTCAAACACGGTACCATAGAAAGATGGTGCCTGTCACAACACCATTGGTAGGTCTCATCAATCTGAAATACTCAAACAGACAAGAACTAACAACAATTCTCAGGTTCATCAAGGCTACTTTGACATTCTGTTCCCTACAGACTTCCGCGTCACTGAAGCTATCTACCGGGCCATCACAGGCAAGCTAACTCGTGTTATGTCGCATGGCGATTTCATGCGCAAGTGGGCTTATGTTGAAGACACCGAGACTCGAAGCGGAGAGAACCCCTTGATATCAAACTACCGCAACGCCAGCGTTCTTGTAACTGTATAAAATTTGTAGTATAATAAAAGTACAACCAAAGGATTACATGAATAAAAAAGTCTTGGTTGGAAAAGATACAATATATACCCTCTTGTTAAAAAGATAAATGACATCAATTGTGTTTTTATTCATTCGTCCTCTCTCACGGCAATGGTAAATAACCGTGCCTACTTCAAACGCTCTATATCCTTTTGTCTGACCAGATCCCCGATATTATTACTCCAGATGAATAATCATGATTCCCATTGAGCAGAGAGCCGAAGCGCAATTCTTTGTTTTTAGTTTTACAGTTTCAGCTTCTCATCGAGCCACTTTGTCGCAGTCTCAACGCCCTCGTCGAGATTCTCGGGCTTGGTACCCAGACCTTGTCGTGTAGGCTCCTTACCACCTGAGCGGCCACCAATGATCTCAGAAACTGAAGCAGCCCATTGCTCAGCAGTGATACCCTGGGAAGCAAGATGCTAGAAAAGTAGTCAGTTAAAACATTCATGCAATCACATATGAGGCAACTTACAGTTCCAACATAGACACCATGGGCAACGGCACCCTCCTCCTTGCTGCCACCAAACAGGTAAACAGTCTTCTCCTTATCCTTGCCTTGGTAGTGCTTGACCACATCGGCCAGAGCCTTGGTGTTGGCACCAATGGGCAGACGACCAACAAACCACTTGGCATCCTTGTTAGCCTCGAAGTGCTTCTGGACAGTGTCAAGCGCAGTCTTGGATTCGGCCTTTTGACGCTTCTTCTGCTCAGCAACGACAGCAGTCTGGGTCTTTTGGAAGCGCTTGTTGAAGTCGTCCTTCGTCAAAGTTGAGATGGTTAGCTGGCTGAGCTCCACAGACACGGCCTTGACTTGAGCCTCTTTCTCGGGACCGAAAGGCATCTTGTCAAGAGCATCGAGCTTCTTGGAAAACTCCTCAGCCTCACGCTGAACCTGGTGCGCAGCCTCACCAGTGTAGGCGACAATACGGCGAATACCCTTTGCGATACCACTCTCCTCGATAAGGACGAGGTCCTTGATCAGGCCAGTTTGATCAACGTGGGTACCGCCACAAAACTCGACACTGTATTGGCGCCACTCTTCTTTCTTAGGGTTGGCGAGCATTTCATCGATATCCTTACCGATGGAGACAACACGGACAGGGTCGGGATAGGTCTCGCCGAAGACAGCACGGCATCCCTCAATCTGGCGAGCAAGCTCCAGATCAACGTCCTTGGAGTAGATCTTGTCCTTACGACGGATGTACGAGTTGGACATCTCCTCGATCTTCTTGAGCTCCTCAATCTTGACACCAGTCTTGTGAGAAAAGTCAAAACGAAGCTTCTCGTTATCGACCAGAGAACCCTTCTGGTTGACTTCGTCGCCAAGAACCTCTCGTAGCGAGTGGTTCAGAATGTGAGTACCGGTGTGGTTGTTGCGAATAGGGGATCGGCGCAGCTCATCATACTCGCAGATGACCTCGTCTCCAGAGGACAGAGTGCCATACTCGATGTAACCATTGTGAAGGATGTAGCCACCGTAGTTCTGAACATCAAGCACCTTGAACTCGGCAACATCGTCGATGACGATGCGTCCAGTATCGGCGACTTGACCACCAGATTCGGCGTAGAAGTTGGTGTTGTCAATGAGAAGACCGATAGCAGTCTTCTCGGGGACATCCTTCGTTGACTTGAGGAAGGACTGACCATCGTAGATGAGCTGGACCTTGCCCTTGCTATCACCCTGAACGAACTTGGCCTCATCGTTGGTTCGCTCAACCTTGAGGTCCTTCTCGAGTTCGGAAATCTGATGGACGTTGAGCTTGGAGAAGGTCTGGACAGACTCCTTGACAGCCTTGCTGGCCTCACGAGCCTTGACACGGGCAGCCTCAACCTCAGCATCGTCAATCTCGAGGCTTCGCTCCTCAGCCATCAATCGAGTAAGATCCACGGGGAAACCGAAAGTGTCGTAAAGTCGCCAGACAACATCACCAGTGAGCTTCTTGGAGCCACCCTTGGTGGCCTCAGCGGCATACTTTTCGAACTGGGCCTCACCACGATCCAGAGTACGAGCAAAGGCAACCTCTTCCTCATCGAGAATCTCCTTGATATCTTGCTGCTTCTTGACAAGCTCAGGGAATTGCTCGCCCATCTGGTCAACAAGAGCAGGTAGGATCTTGGAGAAGAAAGCGCCGATATCGGCGTTGAAGTACTTTCGGGCATATCGAACACCTCGTCTTAGTACACGTCGGACAACATAACCTCGGCCGTCGTTGTTGGGAACAGCGCCGTCAGCGATAGAGAAAGAAAGAGTTCGGATGTGGTCAGCAATTACACGGTAAGCAGTGTCAATACCGTCAACATCATCCTTGCCGTACTTGTCGGCATAGGGTCGAGCACCAGTGACCTCCTGGATCTTCTGGAAAAGAGGGGTGAAGCAATCGGTGGCGTAGTTGGAAACTGTGTCTTGAAGGGCAGAAACCAATCGCTCGTAGCCCATACCAGTGTCAATGTGCTTGGCGGGAAGAGATTTCAGGCTGCCGTCCTTTTGACGGTCATACTGCATGAAAACGTTGTTCCAAACCTCGACAACCATGGGGTCATCCATGTTGACAAGACTAGCAGCATTACGGCCACCAACCTTGTCGTAGTGAATCTCACTGCAAGGACCACAAGGGCCTTGGTCACCCATCTCCCAGAAGTTATCCTTCATGTTTCCAGGAAGAATATGGTCCTCGGGTACACCAACTGAGAGCCACAGCTCCTTAGCCTCCAGATCAGGCTCCAGTTTCAACTTCTCATCACCCTCAAAGTATGTGACGTAGAGACGGGAAGGGTCCAAACCATAGACCTTTGTCAGAAGCTCCCAAGAATATGAAACAGCCTCCTTCTTGAAGTAGTCGCCGAAAGACCAGTTACCCAACATCTCGAAGAATGTGTGGTGATAGCTATCCTTGCCGACATCGTCCAGATCGTTGTGTTTGCCACCAGCACGGATACACTTTTGACTGTCAACAGCAGCCTTCATGCCAGCCATGGGATCCGTCTTGCCAATGGTGCCAAGGAAGATGGGCTTGAACTGGTTCATGCCCGCATTGGTGAAAAGCAGGGTGGGGTCATTGTGAGGGACGACCGATGAAGAGGGGACTGGAAGAAGAAGTATTGTTAGCAATTTGTGAGTCGAAAAGAAGAAAATGAAACATATAGAGCTATCCCAAAGGTTCGTATGAAGAAATTGGATATAATTTCAGCATCTCTCAATGCAGTGGGACGTGATGCCCGCACTATCGCAATCGCATACCTATTGTGTGACCCCTCTGCTCGAAGTACTCGAGAAAGGTCTTGCGCACGCGCGCAGCAGGCCACTTGAGCTCCGACTCGGCCATGGTCGCGCTAGAATAAGACCGACGTAGAATAAAAAAGGGAATCCTCTTGTTAGTCGTAGTCCTGAAGATATTCCGCGCAGTCGCTGCAATTGTTGCCGGTCGTGGAGGAATTGTAGTGGTAGTGGGGGGTTCTGGTTGAAGATTGTGGAGGAGAAGTTGATGCTGCTGGGGTTTGAATTGGAGATGGAGTTGCTGTGGCGGCGCAGTGTGGTGGTGGAAAGTTCTACAAGAATGAGTCAAGAGCGACACGGATACATAAGGCCCACGCTCGCCCGCTCCGATACTCGACTTCAAGCTCCGGGGCCGACAGAGCCTGGTACTCCAACGCCCGCAACCACTGAAGCTCGCTGCAGTATTTCCGTTCCCGCCCCTAGTGATACTCCTCCGATTGATGCGCGCCCACATCAAGGGCAACTCAGCCTCGAGAGACAAAGACAAACCAATTCCTAGCAAAAAAGAAACCCGTTGTCATTAAGCGAGAGTCAGGTCAAGTCTGACAAAGTTCATCCTCACCCCGCGTGGCTGCCAGTGTCCTTCTCCGAGTCGTTGATTCGACGTTCAATCTGATTGTCCAGTTGTTGAAGGGTTTAAAAGTTCGCCCTTTTAGGCCTTGGACTGCCGAATCAACCACTGGGTGAGGTCCAGTGTGATCATGTTACAATCCCCGTCCGCTTCCGCCCCGGCTACAGCGACTGTAGCCGAAGGTGTCGACAAGACAAAAAGATTAAGACGAAAAAGAAAGGCAGATACTCAAGATAATGAGCGACTTTCCAAGCGCTTGAGTCTGCTCAATCTTGGTAAGTATTTATTTCCAGCTTCTCATTGCTCATGCCGTTCCTTATCTATTCAAGGTCCGTGAACTAACACCTATCGCACTCCAGAGCGGAGTGGTAACAAGCTC
The DNA here is from genome assembly GCA_012977745.1 of Fusarium anguioides. NCBI lineage: Eukaryota > Fungi > Ascomycota > Sordariomycetes > Hypocreales > Nectriaceae > Fusarium > Fusarium anguioides. Next base: position 10,238 of record JAALXK010000447.1, on the reverse strand, counting down.
TATGTTCCTGTCGAAGAACCAACAAATGCGATCACTTCTGCTTCTGCTTCCACTTCCACCTCTTCTTCCAATGCTCCTCCGAAACCAGTTCCCGACGAGACCATGCAATTAGACGATTCTAAACATAAAGTGTACATTTACAACATCGACGACGAACTGTCTTCCGATAGCGAATCTGATGAACCTGGCAAGCTTGTCTTCCTCCCAGACATCGAGAAGCACCTGCGCGCGAATCGCATCCCTCCCTCTGTGCTGGCCAACAGTGAGGGTGAGCTAGCCGGTATGCAAGTCGTACTGTACAGCGATCCCAAGTCATTGACGGTGCCAGAAGAAAAGGACAGCGTGCGCAAGGCTATAATCGAGTCGAGACGTCGCACAAGGGAGCTGCAGCAATTAGAAAGGGAGGGTAAGGCGGAGGCTCCGACAATACAGAATAATGTAGTGAATAATTCTCTTGTTACAAGTGCAGGCGACGACCCAGACGCAATGGACTTGGACTAGAAGTGGGAAGCGTATACAACGCACATACATATAAATACCCAAGGCGACTGGAGTTTGGTTACAGTATTGGTAAAGATATCTGGCACTCAAACGCCAGGGTTCGCATGTACTTCTATGCTAGCTATTGATTGAGTTTCAATTTGATTCTTTCACACATGGCCGCTCAGCGACTCTATACCGTGCATTCGACCATGCCTTAATTTATCCATGTTTCAATGCATCCCTCTTAAGACCTTTTCAGAGGCACATATCATTCATCGAGGAGGCGGCGGTCCTGTTGGAGGTGCGTAATAATCTGCCGGTCCGTCATTCCCTCTTTGTTGACCTTGCGCCGGATCGATCTTCGAGGCATTAGGAGGTTCTTCGTACATAGGCGGTCGAGACGGATCGTAGACTGGTGGAGGAGGCATGTTGTGCATTGGATATCCGCCAGGTTGGGGGTAGCTACCAGGTGCAGCGTAATAGTATGCGTTTGGAGGGTATGCGTATCGAGGGTCGACCTGAGCCATCATGCGCCTACTAACGAAGCACTAAAGATGTTAGAATGGGTGGTTGAAGATGTATCACATGTGTAACTTACTCGATGATATGCTAATGGCCGAAGACCCTTTTGAATCCTCTTCTTTGCATGCCAATATCCTCCGACGATCCAGAGTGTAAAGAGAAGTACAATGATACCGAGGATGGTCCACTTGACGATATATCCCTCCTACATCAAGTCAGCACGCGAGCATTCAAGATGTGAAAGTGAAGGAAGCTTACTCTGCTATACCACCAATACACATCATCATCGTTGGTCCAGTCTGAAGTTTCATCGTCCCTGCGCTCCAGCGCATACCTCACATAACTCGCCATATTGGCGATCCGGGAGTGTTTTCAAAAGAGAAGTGCTGGGCGTGTTATGTTGATATTGAAATGTATGAATGAGCCGAGTACGAGGTGCTACAAATGATTGGAAGTCTCCCCTCCACTAAAGTAAGTTCACAGTTGCCAAGGTGCCAGGCCCGGTGCCCAAAGGATGCGTACGCTGTAAACAATCCCCAATTGCAGGGATGAAGAAGGGCAGCAAAGTCCCGTCAGCACTTGTGAATACTGTAAGAAAGAACGGCCCCCAGGGGAGAATAAGATTAATGCAAAAGTGAAAAAGAGAGCTTTTAGGATATGATGTGAATTTCAAGGGAGAATGCTATTCATATAAAACCAAACAGTCGTACAAGTTTTCTTCAAGCGGGCGTTTCAGTACACAAAGACAAGAAAGGAGAGAGGGATGGCCACAGCCAGTGCCTTTATCCTGCTTAGACGCGACGATCTTTGCGACAGGTTACGTTACTCTCGACTCCTCAAGTTTCACAGGTTGCGAGTGGCAGGGTTGGTGGGACGCCCCAGCGGCTACGAGCCTAAGACAAGCCACAGAGCCGAAGAAATGCACCACCCTCTTTGTCTGTGCAAGTTTATCATTTATGTGTTGGCAGGGGATTGTCTTTGAATGCGACTAGACCTCAGCTTACAGTCAGTCCAGGGTTGCGTTGAAGAATCCTTCATGAAGAGGATGAGATTCTGCTATGGTAAAGTACAGAACTATGAACAATTCCAGGACTTGATATAGCATTACTGTGCTGAGACGGACACATCTACATTCACACGTCTACCGTCTAACCAAAAGTTAATATCGGCTCAGCCTCGTAACAGCTTGAAACATGTCGTTTCTACCTGCATTGCCCAAAAGCCACTGAGACGTGAATACGGACATTCCGACCTCGTCCTTGCATGCACGGTCACCTCCTGCGTTCATGCATACATTAGGTAACACTTCACACTTCACTTTGATGCTGACAACCGATACAAAGATATCAAGGAATTTGTCGCTTTGATTTTTCATAATGAATCCAAATACGCCTTCGCTCTAATGCCATCAATAACAGAAACGATCCCATGCAGCTCTCAGGTCTACAGAATTACACCTCCTGCAGCACCCCAGCCAGCAAACTCAGCACCAGGTGCCTCAGGTCGTGGGTTTGGAGGAAGCCCTTGCTCTCTCCTTCGGGCGTCTTCTGCTTGTTGATGTGCTTGTTGCAGCCGCTGTCGCCACCATAATAAGAAGACAAGTGAAAATGTGACTCCAATGATGAGAATGCTTTCGAGAACCCCGTCGTCGTCGTCAGTTCCCTGTCCGTCACCAAGAGCACCATCAAAAAGGTCGCCTCCGCTATAATGCTCATCCTCGTAGTACTGGTTATCCTCCTGCAAGAAATTGGCGACCCATTCAGAAAATGAGCGATCTTTTTTGGGTTCTGGTGTAGTTGTAAGTATCCGTTTAACTTTGCATGGAAGAAAAAACTTACTGGGCTCATCCTGAATTGAATGGATCGGTCCATGTGTCAGAGTGTTCCAAGCACTCCTAAGGCGAAGCTTCAACAGACTTAGGGTGACCGGTAAGTATGCTTCCACGTTGACTTCGAAGGCGTGGTCATAGTATCTCTTTGCTAGGTGAAAGTCTTGGACCAAGCCAATGCCATTCTCATGCATCCAACCGAGGTTGAATAATGCCTGTGCACTCTGGGAGTAATCAGATGCTCCGGTGTAGCACTGAACAGCCTTTGCAATATCCTCCTCGGTACCGATGCCGTGATAGTAATAATCACCCATCTTAACCAAAGCGTCAACATTGGACTGTCTAGATGATCGGGTCCAGTACACGAGAGCTAAAGATGGGTTCTTGAGAAGACTGCTTATCTTCCTTGGCTGTCCAAGTAGCGAGGATATGGAGACCCCATTTTGAACAGAGTCGATCATATATGCCACATTGGTCTGCGCCTTCTCGTAACCTTGTTCGGCGGCCAGGAGGTATTCAAGGAATGCCATCTCATAATCGCCAGCCTCGTACGCGTCGTTAGCGTCACCCCATGATGATACCAGGGGCTCTGCCTTCTCGGCAACGCTCTTATAATACGTCAAAGAAGCAGGACAGTGCTTCTCTCGTCCGACACCGTGATGAATCATCTCTGCAATATAATAATGGGCTTCGATATTGCCGTGTCTTCCAGCAAGTTCAAAATAGTTGTTGGCGATCCTGACGTCTTCCTGGCCACCCTGATCCAGGAAAAGCTGGCCCATCTGCACCAAGGCTGGGGCGTAATCTTGGTCGGCAGAAGATTTGAACAACTCCATCGCCCTTTTAACATTTTCCTTCTGACCGTAGCCATGAAGCATCATCAGGCCAAGACCATGCTGCGACTGTGCGTCGTATTGTGTGATACCGCGCTCAAACCACAACTTTGCTCGCTCGAAATTCTGGGGAACACCATCGCCCCTCAGATACATCCGGCCAAGGTAGCCAGCCGCCTTTGTAGCGATCTTTTCAATTCCAGGTTTGAGACTCTCGCGTAGGTGTCCATCCTTCTCCCAGTATCGTGCTGCGACCAGTACAAAGTATTTTCGGGCTAGGTTAACATCCCGTTCCAGGCCTCGTTGGCCATCGTAGTAGATGCGGCCAAGATTGTAGGAGGCCTTGGAGTCGCCCTTTTGAGACATCAAATCTAGGTATTCGATCACGTCGTCTATGGCAGCATTCGCATCAGAGGCTGGGCTAGCCTTAAAAGCATTCATGCCTGAGCTCGACGCACTTGCACCTTCTCCGTAGATACCTCCGTCGTCATCAGAAATCCGCCATGATTGATGAATCCAAGATCGACCGCCTGGGGGACCTGATCTGTACCAAGTAATGGCTTTGTCTGCGACACTCTTGTAATACTTCACTGCCGCCTCGCAGTTCTTTGTTGTGCCGATGCCAGCATGATGTCTGTAAGCCGTTGCCATCTCCGCACGAGCATTGCCGCGGATAGCAGAGAAGGTATAGTAAAGGAGTGCCTTGGCTTGATCACGCTCTACCACGTTGCCGATTCCAGTTGAGTAGTAGACTCCTAACATGTACTGAGCTGTTGAATTTCCATAGACGCTGGCAAGTTGATGGTAGTTGTTAAAGGCTACCTCGAGGTTCCTTGGGTAGCTATGATTTCCAAAGAAATTGATCTCTGCCAGTAGATAAAGCGCATCTGAGTTATTTTGTCGTGCAGCCTGTTCGAGGAGTTCAACTGCTTTGGAGAGAGCGCCGTCGATAGTGGTCTCACGGGTTTGCGAAGGGGCGGTCGCAGGGCCAGATGGAATGGCTTTGAGGATATAACGAAGAGCGGTTCCGACAAGACCAGAAGGTCTTCGTTTTCGACGATGTAAAGTTTGGGGAGCTTTTGTTAGTTCTGTTCTTGCTGCATCGACAAGTTCCGCGCCTAGAACCTGTCAGTGTCTTTGCGCCTCATCAGTGGATGGGCTAATCGTACCAGGTTGCGGGCTGGCAGGTTGACTCTGGTCAACAACCACGTCGGTTTTGGGAGAAGCAATGTATTTTCCAGTTCCTTGCACATTTTTCTCCTTATAAGCTTCGTCATAATGTTTAACATTTGTGCCAAGTCCTGTTGTTACCTGCCAAAGCACTAATAGAGAAGTCAGTAAGCCAAGTTGCCAGCTGTCGCGTGTACCATTAAGGTACAAATTGTTTGACTTACGGAGGATACAGATGATTGATTGACGCATCGTTGGCAGCTATTATGTGCCAGAAAAATTGATTCTGCTGTAGAGCATGGCTATACTGCAAAGTAATGTGGATGATGCCGACGGTGTTGGAGTTACAAGCTGTCCAGTTGAGGTCGGAGCTTGCATGAGGTAATGCGGCCTGACCAGAAGGGGAAAGCGCACCTCAGCACTACATGACTGATGAATAAGCAGCCTTTAGCCAGGAACCAACACCACCTCACTTTACAGCTCACATTTGTGCAACATCAGGTGACAATTGGATTGCTCAGTATTGGCTGTGACCTTTCTAAAAGGGTGGCTGAAAAACTCGAAGTCACCGTGATCCCAAAAAGGTTGATATGTGGCAGAGGCTGACCGTTTAGTACTGTCCAGGGACAACCTCAAACTAACCGTATCACACGAAACCCGAGTCTCTTAGGTGTGTATCATTTTCCGTGAAGTCCTGTAACATGGGAGTGTAGTGAAGAAGAAACCTTGGCTATGAATGCCACACATAATGCAAGGTTCCCTAAGTGAATTCAAGTATGTTGACTTGAAAAACACTCGTAAAGGCTTGCTCTCCGGCCTCATTTCTCATACCTACCAAGTCTGTACCTGGCAGTAGGTATGTATGATCAGCTAGATCACACATCAATCAAAGGAACTTGCGCATACTCTTCCAAAAAGAAAACATTACAACTATTGCCTCTATACATCTACATGGCCTCCTCCCCATATACAAGTAGGGGGAGCCCAATACTTAGGTATACTGTATTATCCTAGGGATGGGGTTTAAATGAAGTCGTTTCGCAGCCATTGATTGAAGAGCTCTGCCGAAACTCAGTTTGACAGCCACCGCAAAGAACAAAAGCAATTCTTCTTAAATATCGCTCGGCGACTGCCCAATTTGGATGTATATTCAACTCCAAACCGCTCGTCTGCCTGGTAAATGACGGCGTGGCTGGCTAGTGCTGAAGCTATGCTAGGCCCCCAACCACTCAAAAGTTTGAAGTTCCCAGCTAGTGTGAAAGATCCCCAAGCCTACCATCCTCAACGCGAAAGTCACGGGGACCGCGTTAATGGCTGGGAGCTAACGCGTTTTACTTAACGCGAGACCCATTTAACTCCTGGGACTTGCATCACCACTTTAACCCGAGTTCTCACAGACATTCCTCCTCTCATCACTTCACGTTACACCATCACCTATTGTACCATATACTCACCCTACCCCTCTTGCTCTTATTCTGTTGTATCAAGTTCTGAAATTATACAATTGGTTTGTTTTTGTACCAATTGCCCAGAATTCGTCTTGTGCGAGCCTTATTCGCAAGAGTCCCTTCCTCATCTCGAGGACTCATCGTGCATCCACCTCCCACCACCAGTCTCCACATACAATATCTCGCTATGTCGACTCTCAAACGCAAAGCCGGTGCCTCCGCAGGCAATGATACGAAGAAGACCAAGGCCAATGGTAACATTGCTTCGTTCTTTGGGGCAGCCCCTAAGCCTGCCGGTTCTTCTGCTCCCACGCCAACTGTCAAATTCGACAAGGCTAAGTGGGTGGCCTCTCTCAAACCAGACGTAAAGGAGCTTTTGCAGCTGGAAATTGATACTCTTGACGAAAGTTGGTTGGCACATCTGAAAGATGACCTTGTTACAAAAGAATTTTTGGACCTGAAGCGATTCGTCGAGCGGGAGATCAGCTCTGGTCGCAAGGTCTTTCCACCTCAGAAGGACGTCTATTCATGGTAAGGACGAAGCACCTACACCAGTTGTGACAACACATCTAACACACGATCTGCAGGTCCCGCCATACTCCCTTCAGCAATGTCAAGGTTGTCATTGTTGGCCAAGACCCCTACCATAACGACAACCAAGCCCATGGATTGGCATTCTCCGTTCGACCACCAACACCTGCGCCGCCCTCTCTCAAGAACATGTACATTGCCCTCAAGAAGGACTACCCCACGTTCGAGCCGCCGCCCAACCGAGGAGGACTTCTCACTCCCTGGGCAGACCGTGGAGTTCTCATGCTAAACACTTGCCTTACGGTTCGGGCCCACGAAGCCAACTCCCACTCTAATCGGGGCTGGGAGAAGCTCACGCAAAGGGTCATTGATATAGTTGCTCAGAAGAGAACAAGGGGCGTTGTTTTCATGGCATGGGGAACACCAGCTGGCAAGCGAGTACAAAAGATCGATCGCGTCAAGCATCTTGTGCTGCAAAGTGTCCATCCTAGCCCTCTCAGTGCATCCAGAGGCTTCTTCGACTGCGGTCACTTCAGGAAAGCCAATGACTGGCTGGTGACCCGATACGGCCCCGAAGGAGAAATTGACTGGGCACTGGGACCTGGCGCCTCTACCAAAGCCCCAGCCGAGGAGACTGACGCCAAAGAGGCGGAGGCTGCTGAGGAGAAGGCTGAGGTCATTGAGAAGGTCAAGCCTGAAGTGGCGAAGAAGGTTGAAGAGAACAAGGAGAATGATGTTTACGACGAAGATGAAGAGGCCCTCGAGGAGGCCCTCAGGTTGGCTGAGGAAGAGGAGAAAGAAAAGGAAAACTAGCGTTGGGATTATGTGCTTAGGGTTTTTCATGTCGGCGTGTATGTGTTATGACGGCGTTCAACACAAATGGCTATGGTTTGGTATGGAAGTGTACATAGGGACGCGGCTTCTCAGTCATTGGATTTTCAGTTCACCAGGTCAGGGATCAATGAGGGATCAGCCTCGGGAATCTGTGTAATGCATGGATGTATGTAGTAGAAAGATTACGTCGTTTGGGATGTGTGAATACATCGTACTATGGCGCTCAGTGCGTGATCCTCTCTTGATGCGACTCTTTACAGTTCCCTACATAGAAGCATAAAGTGATAGATTGTTTCGGAAATGATGGTGCGGTCAGAAGGAACAGGGCCTTCCGGTTTGAGCCAGACCCTTGATATATGAAGTCGAAGACTTTTGTTGTCTCGTATTCACGGTCGAGAGAAAGGCCCGTGTTGAAAGAGGAATTGCAAAATCCAAGGCATCCCCACACTTCAGCCTGCGGGACTAGTCTCGTCTAAATGTCCTTCTCGAGGGCCTAGCATGTGCCTCAGCTTGAGGGAATGAAGTTCTGGAATCCTCAAATTGTTCAGAGTGAATAGCATGAGGTTGTGGGTTTCAATTTGGACTTGCAAGTCAGACTAGGTACTGACTGATAATCTTTAACATTGATCACCAATCGAGTTTTCATTAAGATGGGAACCAGATATCAACCCTGTAAGGTTTACAAAAAATCTTCAGGGTTGTGCAGGTCAGCCTACGTAGACTTGACCAGGGCCACAGACTGAACCTGTTATCTCAGCTGTCATGAGGCGGCTCATATGGATGACGGGTAACGGGAACAGCCTCTGCACAGACTTATGCCTTAAATCATCTGTCAAAGATTTTCGACCAACAAGGATGTGAGTACAGTTGAGATGGGGTGCAGAATCTGCATTCTGATGTGAAAGAAGGATACTGTAATGTGGGTAGTTGAGCCTCACTTTCGGAAATCTACATCAACCCACCCATCTGCAAGTAAGTATGTAAGTTGTTTCTTCGCCATATTGCGCAAGTGCTGCCAACTCATCGTGTCGATCCCGGAAGTCTTACCAAGCGACCGCTCATAAAATAACTAACGTTAGGCAATACCTTTTCCCTGGAGAGGGTGGGAGGAGGATGCGTTGGCGATGCCAACTCACACCCACGACGCCCCACGGGTGACCAAACTACTGGTAGAGTTGCGGCCATTGGACAGCAGCTACGAAGCCAATATGGAGAACCAAAAGAAAGGCGGCTATATTTGGACGCCTAAGAGCCAAGAACGTTCTATGTTCGTGATCCAGAACCTGGCGTGAGCGAGAAGTTCCTGGCAAGACATGGAATATCCCAGATGAGATGAGCTCAACGGTGAGCTAGAGCGCAGAGAAGTAACTCAATCGGCTGAGGACAGAAATCGCCCTTTGTGACGTGGAGTTGGGCTGAAGGTTGTTCGATAACAACGTTATTATTGGCAGGGAATCGATCATATGGTTGCGGTGCTCTCATAACTCATAGAATTGGAGCTCTGAAAGAGGCACGGGAATTACGAAACATTGGCGCTGAGCCATCCGTCATAGTGTTCGATAGCATTGAAACGCAATATCAGAGCGCATCCATTTGGCCGCTGATATTATCTTTAGAGCCAGGAAACATGATGAGCTAAAAAGCTACAATGGGTTTTTAGCGTCCTAGCGTCCAACCAATGCACCAAGGTGACACTCTTGTAAGGGCCACTTGCAGCCATTACCCCTGTCCATCATCCCAAATCGATGAAGCTTAACCTCCACAGAATCTCAGTCGCTGCCAGGAACCTGAGTCACTTGCATATTCACAGACTATTGTCGATATATCTCGTTTTGAACAGCGAGTTTTACAAGCCACTTCTCAACCGGTGAAACTGTGACTGGGACAAACTGGCAAAATACAAGTTGTTGGTAGCGATGAGGCCATCCAATTAATCAATCACACGGGCAGCCCGCTTGCTCGATGTAATTTAAAAGTAGAACTTTAAGGAACACGGAGATCCACTCATCTAATAAGGCCTTGGCCTTGTGCAACGGCTCAGTCCCGTCTGTTAGTCTGCTAGGCTAGTAGCTGGCTGATCCTGATCCAATGGCTGTGTTTGGTGTATTTCTTTCTGTGACTCTCATCATTTCTGCTAACTAGAGGGCCAAGAGACTCAAGGCTGAGGGCAGTAACTTGCTTTGTATTTGGCGAGCCATAATTCTCAGCCTCATTGTTACAGCGTACAGTTGTGTATTGTGTATTTTTTTTTCTGAAGTTATCGTGTGATACAGTATTGCTATTGTTGCATATGAGGTCTTGGATCAGATAATAATCAACAAAGTAATTGATACAATTCAGCCACAATAGAGAATATCGTTGAATCTGTAATAGACCCTTCATAGCCATGATAACTCATCAGTCGACCATGCACTTCTATCACATATACTACCCCCCCAAAATGTACCCTACCCGCCCCATGTCGTCTTGTTCATGCTCTCTATCCTAGAAGCCCAATTCCCAATCTTAGGTAGTGCTTTTCTTCTTTTTTATTGTACGTACCATCCAATCCAATCCCATCTCGACCATGATCAACCTGGTCGCGCATCC
>JAALXK010000446.1:0-70319 GCA_012977745.1 Fusarium anguioides | reverse complement strand
GTCCAGTAGGTTGAAAATAATGCAAGGCAATAATGCTCAAATGAGCAAAGAGGCGCCAGGGAGGGAGAGGGTAAAAAGGCCAGACAGACCAGGTAGGGAACGAGGTGGAGGGAGGGTTGGTGGGTGGGTGGAGTTGTAGATTGAGAAGGGACAAATTATGAAACGAGGAAGAAGAATAAGAACAAGATAATAAGAGAGAAGATGATGAGAATGAAATAAAGGTCAAATAGGTAGAGAGAGAGTGAGAGAAGGAGAATGAAAGGTTAAGGCAAGAACGGAGAAAATGGAGAAAGAAGAATGAGAACGGAAGGAATGATTCACAGTTAGTCTACCTAAGGTAGTTGATCAGACAGAAGAAAGAGAAAAGGAACTGATGAGAAGCAACAGCTAACATTCAAGCTAGCAAGAACGAATGCAACAACCCAGTTGATAATATTATGTACAGAGACTTGCAGGCACTACTAATTCAGTACCTCCACCAACTGAGCATGAATAAAAATAAATAAATAAGCCCAGTCCTGAGATGGTCAAAGATAAAAGAAAGAAAATGACAGTGGATGATGAATGCACAATTCATCAATCCCACATGCATGGACGCACATGCACAAACATGGATGCTTACACAAAAATGAACGGTCGAGGCTAAAGATGGAGGCTATTGGATCACGACTAAGACCAAGACAGGTTTAGAGGCTACCGACAACGGACAACGGCGAGCCAGTCAGGAACCGAATGGAAAGGATTGGTGCATCTTTTTTCAGGGGGAGCTGAAGGTTCAAAAAAGACAGACAGCGCATTGAATCTGTTGGTTGTGGAGAGGAAAGGGGACCACTGCCTAAAGGGGGTCAAGGTTGGAATTGGTCGCTCCGATAGTTTAATGACCCTGACAGGGATCATGTCGATTAGTTGTTACTAAACGTCGGTGACTGACTGACTGACTGATCTGGCTTCCATTTGTTTTGTTCATCGTGTATGTATAGAGATATGAGTGAATATGTAGGCAGTTAGTGTATCAGAATATCTGCGGCACAAAGCTTGGTCGTGGATAATGCGTTTCCATCAATAGTAGTCCTCCATACTGGCTCCGTCGTTCGATGTTATGTTAGAGTCAACTGTACACGGATTATGTATATCCAGGGTTACATCTTCCCCTTGCGAAACATGCAATTCAATCCCGTCCATCTGGGAAACTGGTCTTGTTGGACTGACCTGGTTTGGCTTGGCTTCTTGGATCTGCCAGTGAATATCAATCCATACCACGCGATCAAATCTAGGCTCGGATTCTAGATAGGGGTAGTCAGTCTGCTGCTATTACTCTTGTAATTGCTATGCAGATGGTTTTACGGATGGATGAAAGCACATGTTAGGCTATTCTGAGCTAGGTCAGTTTAGGTTCGGTAGACAATACGTAGCCTGACGATGAAATTGAAAGCAATATAATGCACAATAAACTTTGAATACAACATATACGAGAATCTGCTGAATCTAAATGCCGCCACCAGACAGACATACCTGCAGATATCCTTTGAAAATCCATGACAATTACTTGAGACAGATATCCTCCATCTCCTTCTTCACTGTTCAATACCTGGGTACATATCGTAGGAAGAACTTCACTTGTTCCTTATCCCCTGTAATTTGGACCCCTAACTCATGATTAGTTATGGGTTATTAATGGGTCTGACGGCGGTCCGCCCGTTCGTTTCTGCGCGCTAAGCTTGCTCGAAAGCTCAAAGAGTCCTGGGCATGAACTCAGGTTGACAGCTAGCTACCTTACTCCGTATACATTCAGTTACTTTGGATATGTATTGTGGTGCCCCTCATCAGTGCAGATCTGACAGAGCCTCTCTGCCGTTCAACACTGCATACCTACTACCTAGCCACTTCATCGTATCTATGCAACTGGGAGCCAATCGCCATATAAGACATGCAGAACTAGCCTCTCTACAGCAGCGGCTACTACCTCACTCCCCAGAGTTCATCCTTTGCCCTCACAAGCATGTACAATGCTTCACGGACAGGGTCGGTCGTACAAGCGAGAAAAGGACGATTCGATTCGTACTCCGTATTCTTCCCCTTGTTACATGGCCCCCAGTAGCCGTGAAACTTGAAGACGGGCCCTAGGCTTGAAGCATCTCACTCCTAAACACAATCGCCTCCAGAACACAAGTTTGCAATGTACTTGCTACTGTAGGCAAAAGCCAATTCTATTTTCGGATGCGTCTCAGGCGCTTCGCAAACGCGCCACCCGCTTCATGCTTCATTGCACTGACATAATCTTGACGCTGAATGAGTACCTAGGTAGCTAAGTAGGTAGGTAGGTAGGTAGGTATTGCTAGTTGCGTACACGTATCACACTCTCAGCAAGATAGGTGAACAGAAACGTCGGTCTGATTGTCGCATTCATTTAATGCTACCGCTAGTGGTTCCATCTCTGATCCCACGTCCTGCGATACTACTACGCCTTGGCCAGCTGCTATTCCGTGTTGGCAGACTCCAGACCTCATCCATCAACCAACCCCAGCAAGTTCCATGCTCGCCCCTTTGTCTTCCCGGCCCCTGTGTTTTTCCCGTGTGTGTTTGCTCAACCGATCAATGGACCCAGTTGACAATCCTTGGGAGAACGTGACCACCTCAGGGATATGCACAGCATCTCTTAGATCGCTGCGACGCTGGCCATGTCTATCAAGCGAAACTCGTGATAACTGTGTGTTAATTAGCGGTTGTTTGCTACAATGTCAACGTAAATCTTAACCAATGATTATTCGTCGTGATAACCGACATGCCTATTCAACCACGGCGCCAAAGCACGATCCATGACACACAAGCCGTCAATAGGTCCGAGGGCTGTATGACCTCAATCATTCGCAGAACCGTTACTTGTAGCACAGGCACGTTCCGACCGAGCTTGTTAACTACCTAGGTAGTTAATTCGAGACAATTCCAATGACATAGACTATGCAGTGATGTAAATGCCTGTAATTGGATAACTGGCCAAGAACAGAGGTTTCTTTGAGAAGGATTACTTGGTGATAGCTTTTCTTTTCTTCACTACCTTATTCCCGTATCTGGAAATGTGATATACTCGTTTCAATTACACACAATATCGGAAGATTATTTGCGTAAAAAAAAAATAATAAAATTCGTGAAACGTTTGTACTAGCAAAACCCATGTCCTTAGACATTGAAATAAACATCAATTCATGGAAAGAAGAAGACCTGCCAAATGATTCAAAGGTATATTTCCTGCTATAATACACGCCCTCTCCGTTCCTAGTCCATTCTTTTTAATGCCAACAAGCCCCATGCAAAAGCCCCATCATCACTCATAACACATAACAAAACATCTCTGAACAAGCTCCTCACAGCTCATCCTTACCAGCAGCAGCATTGCCACCGTTGCCTTCCCTACCACCATCTTGAAGTCCCCTCTTCACCATGGAGCTAATGATCTCATAAACAACCTGGGCAGCAGCCAGGGCAGTCTCCTCACCACCATTTTGATACGCAGGCGACACCTCAACAACATCGGCACCAACGAGATTCAACCCTTCAAGACCACGTAGAATGCGGATGAACTCGCGGGTAGACCAACCGCCAGGCTCAGGGGTACCAGTGCCGGGTGCAAAGGCTGGGTCGAGAACGTCGATATCAACGGAGAGATACACGGGGTTCTCAGTGCCGAGGACCTTAAGGATGCCGTCGATGATGCCCTTGGTGCCGATATCGTCGATATCATCGGCTGTGAAGCGGACCCAGCCTTGGGACGTGTCATCCTCGTTATCAGCAAAGTCGGTGCCCGAGAGACGAGTTCGCAGACCAGCGTGGACAGAGCGCTCAGAGGAGGAGTTGGAGAGAAGACCTTCCTGATTGGCCATCCAAAACATGGAACCGTGAGTAAAATGAGTAGCTCCCCACCATGAAGGGTAGGCAGCTGGGTTCCAGGTATCAAGGTGAGCTGTGATGGATGTGTTAACCAAGTTCTTATACGTGAGTTTCAAACGACTCACCATCAAAGTGCAGCACCTGGATAGGCTTGCCATGAATCTCATTCAAAGCTCTCAAAGCGGGAAGAGCCAAAGAATGATCACCACCCAACGTCACTAGTCGGGGCTTAGGTGCCAGAGCAGAGACAGTCTTGCGACGACCAAGCTGCTTGAATGCCTGAGTCATCTGCTCGCGGGCAATGTTGTTATCAATGGGAGTAATAGAAATATCTCCACAGTCGACGATTTTGGCCCAATTCTGGTACGGGTTGATACCAGCTCGGGGATTGAAACCACGCATCGACGTCTGACGAGCAGAAGCAGAGCGGATAGCTCGAGGGCCAAAGCGAGCTCCTGGACGGTAACTCACAGCGGTGTCAAAAGGAGCACCGACGATGGCAATGTCGAAGGGTTCAGTGGGCTCAGTGAGACACTTTACGTGGTTAAGATGGGCAAAGGTGTTGATGCCGGCAAAGGGCCACTGTGAGGTGATGGGGTCAGCTCGTATACTTCTCATTATGGTTCATGATTTGTTTGTCAAGACGTTCAGAGGAATCTGGATGTAAGAATTGTCTGCCACATACTTCATAACCCCATTTCTGCTCAAGCAACTCAAGCTCCTCCTTGGTCCACTCCTTATCATCATGATCATGAGAACAAGCCGTAGCTAACCCCGCCAACGCGAGAACGTTGAAGAGCTTCATGATAAACAGCAGTAGTTGTAATCCACCAATGAGTTTAACTTATTACCAAATGAGTCAAATTAAAGATCCGAGGAAGAAGAAGTAGGGATGAACAGAAAGAGAGGAAAACAGCGAGGTCTAATATAGTCACTGTCCCTCATAGCCCTCCACCTCTTCCGCCGGCGAGCATCCGGCCCCACGAGTCAAGATCCATCAGATGTACCACTGTAAGTCCTCTTACAATTTCAGGAAACCATCAAAAGAGAGCATGTCAAGACTACCGATTGGCCAATCCATCCAGCCCTCACCGGAAATTGACC
Source organism: Fusarium anguioides (assembly GCA_012977745.1). Taxonomy (NCBI): domain Eukaryota; kingdom Fungi; phylum Ascomycota; class Sordariomycetes; order Hypocreales; family Nectriaceae; genus Fusarium; species Fusarium anguioides. The sequence continues at coordinate 65,330 of JAALXK010000446.1, read as the reverse complement.
ACCCCGCAGTTGTCTTTCTCCCCCGCCTCGAGTCTTCTTGGGGCTGGGGAGCGAGTTTGCCTGATTCAGGCATAAAATCGCAGATAAGCGCTCTATGATTTTGCCTTTGGGTTGTGAGATAGTTAACAGAAAATGGGTCCTTGGAGTTGGAACTAGGTTGAGATAGGAAAGTTGAGGCGACGGCACCTCATGCGGCACCCTTCGAAAAGTATATTAACTTAATTATATTGATTACTTAGCCATTGATTCATGTAAAAGCAAAATTATAAAAAAACATATAAGCTATCCAGCTAATATCATATAGGGTGTACTTACTCTTCTTCGATCATCACCATACTCCACCTGGCCGTTGTTATCTCGCTCTACCGACTTACTGCAAGTTTAACTTATCATAGAGAAGCCAACTTCTTGACTCACAGCCACCAACAATGCCTCACATGCAATAACAACAATAATAACATATCTATCCGACTCTCATTTCGGCCCCATGGCCATAGCACTGTATAGGACGCCGTGACATTCGTTTAGGCTTCGCGAGTTTGCACCCAAACAACAACTTTCACGTCGAAGCTCAAGAAATATTTATAAAGTTATTATAATCTGAATAAACAATAGCGTCAAGGAAATCCTGGGCCCGATTGCCTACCAAGCTGGCAAGCAAGGGCTGGCCTTGTCAAAATGTTCACTAGGATGCTACCTAGCAAACAAGCACTGATCTTTACAGACCTCCCAGTCCGTTAAGGCTGTATCGCCTATCAAGAGTTTGGTTACCAGGCCAAGTTCATGTGTGCGTCATGTCACTTCCTGTGTTCAAGTTCAACTTATATACAAGCCAAAATGGCCCAATCAAGACTGAGATGAAATGCAATATTTTCTATAACTTAGTATGAATCAAGGCAAGACATTGATGTAAATTGCACCCCAATCGCCAAACTGTCCTAGGAAAGCATTCCCACCTGGATGTTGTAAATCGTCATCTTCGTCCGCTCCCGGGTCCTTCCCTTTACCACATCTTGTCATCTCGCGAGGACCAGAGGACAAGATGCTATGGTTTTCGGCCTAAGGAAACTCAAAGAGGCCAACGGGATAGAGCAGGCTCAGGCTCGTCATCGAGAGAAATTCCGGCTGGCCAGGGCTACGCCCAGCGGCCCTTAGCAGTTCTCAATCCATGTCGCCCTCTCCATCCTTCCTCGTCTTTTCCCCACGGAACAAGATGCCTGCTCCCCGAGTTTCGTTCCATCATCTGGTCCACCTCACATCAAGCATAAGATGACCAATCTCTGTGAAACCCCTACCGTTCCGTTCCATCCGCTGAGGTCATCCAATATCTTCTCGCCGTGCCTTCGCCAAAGAACTCTATCGTGCATATCTACTGAGCATGTTCCTGGCTGACAACCAATTCCCGGTGAGGTAGGAGAGCTGGTGTCGTAGCTCGGCTGCGCCCTGCTATATCCGTTTATAGGACGAGGCACTTGTGCGACTTCTTCTTAGGGGCCGGGGGTTCGAGTGCCGCAACGATGGCCTATACAATGCAATTAGTAAATGCTAAATGCGTCCTGCATGGCGAACAAGGGAGTTGCTCTGATGACAACATACCTCATCAAATACGTCCTTGAGCTTATACTGCGTAAGAGCACTGCACTCAACATACTTAACGGCACCCAGGTCCTTAGCCATCCGCTCGCCATCCTCGCGTCGTACTGGCTGCATCTTTTGCTTTGACAGCTTCTCTCGAACACTAGGGTCATCTCTCAAATCCACCTGGGTACCAACAATCAAACAGGGAACGCCAGGACAGTGGTGGCGGACCTCAGGGAACCACTTTTCGCGGACGTTTTCGAATGAAGCAGGCGAGGTGACGGAAAAGCAGACGAGGAAGACATCGGTCTGAGGATATGACAGAGGTCGCAGTCGGTCGTAATCTTCTTGACCAGCGGTATCGAACAGTCCAAGAGTGTATGGCTCATCACCGATCCTGTAGCCAGTCAGCAAGTCTTCTGTAACCGTTGTATTTGCTGGCGCCCATTGGAATATCCATAAATCGACCATATGACTATAAGACTCGATATGCTGCTACTACCAGACATGGACAAACATATCCACGGCAGAAGACGTCCATTGCAGGTGGGGATACGGTGGGGGCCGGTGTCGATCTGATGGGCGTGCAGGCAGACTCACATAACGGTGACGGCGTAGTTGTCGAAGACGGTCGGCACATATTCGGAGGGAAACTTGTTTGTTGTGTAGCTGATGAGAAGACAAGTCTTTCCAACAGCACCGTCACCAACGACGACGCACCTAGATAAGGGGGGGGGATGTGTTAGCATCGAAAGATGTTGTGCAAAGGGTAGAAAAGGGAAATGTCATATAAAGTTGATGCGCATATTGGCTCTTGGTGCTTTGCTTCAAGGACAATCTCGGTGAAGAGATGAACTAAGTAAAGCAAGCCGCAGGCAAGCCCTAGGAGCCCTGATGATGAAAACATACTTGATAGTTGCGACAACTGCCATCGTTCCTCTCAAAAGCTCCTGGGTAGGAGCTCGACTATGTTTATGTTAATGCGAAATGCAAGCGGTCGAGTAGTAAAGCTCTATTGGCGGGCGGATGCGCGCGACTACGGCAAGAGAGCGGGGGGAAGGCGGAGCGGAGAAAGACAAGTCGAAATCGGTATCGGGGAGGATAAGTCAAAAGGAGGAGGATAAGTCGAATCAGCGTGAATGCGTTGGCGTTGTATTGTTCGATGACGAATGGAGGTGGTTGAAGTCAAGTCAAGATTCCGGTGGATGCGACTTTCGGTAGGTTGAGGTAGTGAGTGGATTGGTAGGTATGGAGTTGCGTTGAGCCCGTGAGGTGCGCTTTGGTTTAGTTTTGGTAGTTTCTGGGTTTGGCTGCAGCGAATGGGCGGAGAGCCTGGGAGTGATTGAGGAGGAGGCTGTGGTTGGCGAGAGTTTGAGACCTGCAACAAGAAAGAAAAAAAGGTGAGCAGGAGTGGGCGACACGATCAATTGATGTGCGACTGCTAACTGGGACTAGCAGAAAGACAAGAGGCACAGGCGCTGGCAAAGGTAAAAGGAGAGAGGCACAGGCTGTAGAACTGAACGTCTGGTAGACAGGTAGGTAGGCAGTGGGTCTTGATCAAGCAGCAGAGCACAACAGCACAGATACCTGCTAGTTAGGTAGATACCGCCGTAAAAACCAAGCCAGGCAGGAAATCGAGGCGAGACAAGTTGAGGTGAGGTGTGAAGGTAAGGCAGGCAATACAAGGCAAAGGAACCAATACCAGTAGCATTAGCATTAGCCTTAGCCTGGTACCAACAAAAGCATGGGCGGAGAGCAGAGCAGGGGACAGCGAAAGAGCGAGTGGTATTACGGGGATGGGATGGGGAGAGGAGAGGGGGAGGTTGGAACATCTAGCACCTCTCAGTTCCAGGTTTAGCCTAGACAAGCAGGCATCCCATCCAATGGTTGGTACTCTACGTATAGCCAAGTACACTGGCGACCAGTGCTAGGCCGGCAGTACAGCAAAGTACCGCCTCAACTTGAACTGGACTAAGCAAACTCCAAGTCAAGCAGACCAGACCAGGCCAAGCCAGGCCAATGTGGACTGGGTAGGTGGATGTGTTGACCAGTCTGAGTGGAGGTGAACAAGGTATCAAAAGAAAGAAATTCACAACGAGGTTATAGAAAGGAAATGATATAATAGCATAGGTATGTAGCAGAGAATGGTGGTCCAGCTGATGCCGAGGGAAAATTGTATCAGGAAATAGACAGAGGCAGAAATGATCTGCATGAACAAGTTGATGTTTGATGGAGAAGAGACTGTTATGGCTGTGACAACTGACAGCACAGAAAAGAGACCAACCAACCTGTATGTACAGCAAGTGACTAACTAGGACCTAGCAAGGTGATGCTGCTGTGCTGGCGCGCTGCGTTGTATTGTTCATTCGTTTACCGACTTCTTGGTTCACAAGGTAAAGAGGATATTCCCGAGATTGTCGTTGATTTGTTGTTGAAATATTGATGTTGTTGTTCTTTTGATGATACTAATAATAAAGACGTCACAAACAAGAATAAGAAAAGATAACAGAACCGAGGTAAGACAGGCAGGCAAAAAGCCTTAATATGAATGGAATGGAAATGAGGTATGAAAGTCCTAGAGCATGGATGGATGGCAGGTGCACGGCGATAACTCTGCAGGGCCTTTTAGCGTGAGATTCCGAAAGTTACGAGACCCTACACGCAGTTACTCCGCTGTTAGTTGCCAATACCCAGATACTTTTCATGGTATATGTATACGTCATATGGTCAAGTATCTCTATATCAGTCGGATACCTGAATCCATCAACACCATATCTCGTATACCAACCCTCTGGAGCCTTTTTTAGTAGTTACAAATATGAAACCGTCAAACCAGGGGCAATCAATGGCTCTCTCTGGTCTCTCTTTGACTTGGAAACTCGGGACAAAGGCCTGTATGTACCTTGACGGGCTGCGCGAGAACCGTGCTTGAATGGCGCAACAAGGACCCTTTGTTATTAACGACAGACAGCTAGTAGAAGATGAGAAACCAGAATTAATGATGACACGAGGATTGAGCAGCGTTTGAGCCACAAAGAGCACCATCAAAGAGGATGAAGGAAATAGGGGTCAAAGAATGAGGGGACGATCCGTTCGTCGGATCCGATTGTTCTCCGTGCAACGCTTTGTTATCAGGGCATGCATAGCATGGCATGGCATGGCATGTTGGCACCTGTACAGGTGGTCACTGGTAGGTATCGTATATCAATCAGATCGTCTGTCTTGCTTGCCTTACCTTGCAACAACGCATTGAAGGCCAAGGTTCACCCTGTCCATCTGGTAATCCGGAAGAGGACGGGGTGGCTTGTTGCAGGTCTCTCCCTCTGGCCCACGCCTCTGGTCCCCTATTCCAATGCTCTCGCTTAAACAAGGGGATCTGGTTTAGATGTCTGTGTGCTTTGATGCAAATGCAAATTGTGAGCCACGCGTGACCACCGATCACTGTGGCTAGATGGATGGTGGATCTTTGAGGTGATCTTTGTGCTCTGTGTTTCAACCTCGTTTGGTTCTGGATACCCGATAAAGAACCCTGGTTTCACCTTGCACGATGATGATCGAAAGTGAGTACCTAAATATCGAGCACAGCCTTTTGTGATCTGGTCTGGTACCAAAGAAGAAGGGTTGGTGTTTGTTGACAACTGCCGACTCTCTCGAGTTCCAGCTATATGTATTGTTGAACAATGTGTTAGTCAGGGAAACCAAGTTATCATCGCCAACCTCATAAACAAAAATACACACAACAGCCTTGTGAAAGGTGTGACTGGGGAGACTCGCCCGGACCCAAATCTCGGGATCAGTTATCCTAGCAGCCGCTCGCTAGCATAGGAACTTACCGACATCAACACTCAAGCTTGAGCCCAGGGATATTACATTTATCAAGGGCTCCCTGCTCAAGTTTATGCAGCGGGGCCAGTTTGGTGAGCTTGTCACATATTCATACCTGCCTGCAGCTGCAACTCTATCACGCCGCCTATCAATTCGGCTCTCATAATATGGTAGTTGAATTGCTGGGCTGAAGCTATCGATATGGGACGAGTCGGCATATGCAGCTTACATCTGTTTGTCCCACCCGACGTCAAGTCGGGGCTCTGTTGTTAAATTGCACACTTACATCAAGCGTGGTTTAAACTGAGACATGAGCTCCTTTAGTTCGTTCTTCGTCGATCTGCAGAGTCTCGTGGCTTGAAAGTGGTTTATCGTTAACGTTATAGTCTGATCACACTTTTAGTTAATTACCGACCTTATTTCATGTGACACTTGTCATTTCATTATATCTATGTATCTGGCTCTGAGTAGTTATCGATAAGCGCACGGTCATTGTGCTGTTGGCGATAGGACAAGATCTTCTTGTTTGTTTATAGTATGCTGCAGAGCTAACTACAATTACCAGGCTGTGTCGGCGTAGCACTCGGGGAACTTCATCATGCTACACACACTATAACGCCACATCTATCCGCCATAATTACTGCGTAGTTGTCTCTTGTGGACAACGACATCTCTCCACTTGATCAATTATGAAGGAATTGCAGAATGTGACTAAAGGAAACTATTCGCACGCTTTGACTTCTTGGGGAAGATTGTAAAACTACCAGTGCCTCCATATCTCACAAAACTCGCCTCTTGACATGTTACGAATATTCTGTGCTTTAAGTTATTCTATATAATAACTTATTGGGAGGAAGAAAATTGTACTTTCTAAATGTGTAACCTTGATCTATCTCTCTGAGATACGCATGAGGTTATCTCAATCAATTGATATGTTAGATTTATCATAAACTGTCGGTCCTGGCCCAGCTAATAAGCATCAACTAGGAAGCCGTTAAAGGATAATTTAGTCCTACAATTCAGCCTCTCATATCTTGTCTCCCTCCCCAACAACTACATAGATCTACCACAGTGTACAGTACTAACTAGGACATAGTTTCTTCTGCAACTAAGCCTTGGCAAGCAATAGCTCGTCTAAACTCCGCATCTTCGGCAAGCATCTTACCTTCAAAGTCATCACATAGCAGACTGAAGACGACGCTAAACCCGAATGGAGGATCTTGACCTGTCATCCGTCAATCCTCGGGGCGCGAGATGCCCGCAACCCGGGGAACAAGTGGGTACAAAGATGTTGAAAAAGAGTCGATTAAGATCCGGCTTTGACTTTTGTTGTTTAAATAGGGAACACTCGGGCCCGAGAGTTTGGTAAACGAAGCACTGACTGCTGAAAGCTGGCCATGGGTTTACTAAGATGGGTTCGCAAGGGCAAGCCGCCGGTTCTGCTCAAGTTGCGATCATCGGCTGGTCTCATCGTCACCACTTGCTCCTTTGCAATCTTTACTGTAAGTGGTTGACTGCCTTTCAATTATGTAGGGCAATTCATTAAGCTTGATAGGACATCTTCTTGTACGGCGTCATCGTTCCCATTCTTCCCTTCTCTCTGGAGGATCGAATCGGCATCAGCATAGAGAGGGTACAGTACTGGGTCTCAATAGCATTGGCCGTATTTGGTGCTGCTCTATTGGCAGGTTCCCGTATGTTAACGTTCCCCCGGTGCATTGTGAACAAGCCAATGCTGATTAAAACAGCTGTCTGGGGCTATCTGGCCGACAGAATCCACAATCGACGGGTTCCTATGCTTATTGGGCTTGTTGTGCTATGCGGAGCTACCGCATTTCTGTGCGCAGGTCGCACACTTGCTCTTTTTATGGTCGGCCGTGCTTTGCAAGGGGTATCAGCGGCACTAACATGGACTGTTGGTCTTGCACTCGTCGTCGATACTGTCGACAAGGAACATATCGGCAAGGCCATGGGCTGGATCAGCACAGCTTGCAGCATGGGTATATTGGTTGCACCTCTACTAGGTGGCATAGTATATGGCAAGGGAGGATACTACTCCGTTTTTGCCATGTGCTTTGGCCTCCTTGCAGTAGACATTGCTCTGCGCCTGGTCATCATCGAGGTCAAGGATGCTAAGAAGTGGTTTGATAGAGCAGAGCCAATACATTCGACGGACCCAGAAGGCATCATTGTTGTGCAGTCGAAGACGGAGAAGGAGAAGAAAGACGTCGCCCCTCAGCTAGCAGATGGCCAAACCAAGGGTGTACCAGACCCATCACGATCACCTATCAAGACACTCGTCAAGCTTCTGAGGCAGCCTCGATTCCTGGCTGCTCTTTGGGGAACCTTTGTTCAGGCACTTATCAACACCGCGCTCGAGAGCACGCTTCCTCTACTTACGCATGAGATCTTTGGATGGGACTCTATTGGTGCCGGCTTGATATTTTTACCTTTAATCTTGCCATCCTTCCTCGGTCCTGTGGTTGGTATAATTGGCGATCGATACGGGCCTAAGTGGCTCGCCTCGTTCGGCTTCCTCTTTGCCACACCCTTTGTCGTGTGTCTGATGTTTGTAAATGAGAACACAATACAGGACAGGATTCTCCTTTGTGGGCTCCTCGTTGGTGTCGGTATCACCGTGGCCTGCGTCTTCGGACCGCTCATGGCCGAGATCACTTGGTCTGTTCAAGGCGAGGATGGTACTGAAGGGGCGGGCCAGATTGCTCAAGCATACGGACTATACAATATGGCATATTCTGGAGGGTCTTTGGTAGGGCCTATCATGGGCGGCATGGTTAAAGATAGTGCTGGATGGGCAGCTGTGGGTTGGAGTTTGGGTATCATAGTGTTTGTGTCAGGTATACCAACTGTCCTGTACACGGGCGGGCCTATAAAATTCAAGTTTCCAGGTCGGAGGAGACAAAATTTGGTATCTGGGGGATAGACAGAGAAGAAGCCATATTATTCTTCTAATTTCAATGTTGATGTTGTTTCCACATGAAAGTTCGCTCCAGTTGGCACATGGATTGGATGATGTGGAGCTAAGCCGAAAAGGTACCTTGGGTATGGAGTACAGGCAACCAACTTCAATAACTTCAACTCGACCTACCTCTATCAATCATTTATCAACCTTGACTCGTTGTGGATTAATCGATGTAGAAGCTCTCAAATAAGAGGCTTTTCCATCTTTAGAATCATATTCTGTCACTGCTCCAGGCATACCAATTCAGAGTGCCTCTAAATTTCCAGAAACAAATACTCTTCTTCAACCACCAAACAACCCACCACCATGGAGGAACAGCAACATATTGATGAGCTCCTTGAACGCTATATTGGCCTGCTAGATGAATACAGCCAGCTCCGTCAAAGTCTATCCCAACTTCAATCCGATGTCTTCCACAATATCGCCCGTGCTAATTTCACTGGCGAGAGAGGCATGAGATACGGCCAGGATCACTATGATGAAAGAATGCAAGCAACACGTCTTCTTTCGATTGACCAAAATGACGGCCAAACCTCAAATTTCACCATTTCCGTCGCTCCCGAGGAAGATAAGGGGCGAGAGGGAGAGGGAGAAGGAGGGGAAGAAAGCTCTTCCACCAGCGACCCCGACGGCGTACCCAGGTCAGGTTTCACGGAAGGGGAGCCAGCGGAAAAGAAACGAAAGCAGAACAAGAACCCCTTGCAATGGTTCGGGCTTTTCGCGCCCATACCTCTTCGTACAGCCCAGACGCACTCAGTAAAGGTAGTAGAGGAGATCGTTCCTAAACTTGTTTCTATTAATGCCGAGTTGCTCAACGTGGAGATTGAGGTGCGACGAGCTCGCAAACGACGGGCCAAAGCTGAGGCAGCTGAGAAGAAGGCCAGCCTAACTGCCACATCCACTCAATCACAGAGCACAGCAGTTTAACTATGTTGAAGCTATTGCTGTATTTCTCGAACTTGGACTATACTTGAGCACCCAAATCATTCAAAGTGTCCCCACAGGTTGTTCAGGCTCTCAGCCAGAGTTGGATGAGCATACACAGCTGCTTCAAGATCCCACCACTTCAAATTTCCCATCATAGCAGTCTGCACAATCGACATAATTTCACCGCCCTCGAGTCCCAAACATGTGAACCCTAATATCTCACCCGTTTTTGAATCTACAGCCGCCTTCATTATTCCTCGTGGTTCTGCCGTTTCCAAGGCCCGTGCCACATAACTCATTGGCATCTTGGCAATCTTGACCTCTCTCTTACTGTTTGCGAGATCTCTGGAGTGAAGCCCAACATGTCCTAGTTGAGGATCGGTGTACATGACATAAGGAGTCAGTACTCGGGAAGTCGAGGCCTGTGTCGTAGGCATGGCTGGAGTCGTGGATGATATGGACTCTGGGATAAGGTTGGTGCGGATGATACGAGCATCATCATAGGACATGTGTGTAAAAGCAGCTCCGCCGTGACAGTCCCCTATTGCGTATACATTTGAAGCCGTAGTTTGGAGTTTATTGTCAATAACAATATGGCCTTTAGGTGTTGTCTTGATGCCAACTTGGGGGAGATTCAGTGAATCGGTATTAGGCACCCGGCCCGCTGCTAGCAAAAGATGCGATCCAGGGACATGTTTCTCCCCGTCTGTAGTTTTGAAAGTCACCACAAAAGGTGTTTTTGCGTCCTTCGATGCCGCGATTGAATTAACTGTACTCGACAGATGAACTGCGATGCCATCCTGCTGCAGAATGTCCAAAAGGCACTCTGCTACGTCAACGTCCTCTCGTGGCACAAGCTGCTTTGCCCTCTGAATAACGGTTACCTCAGATCCGAGACGGCGAAAGAGCTGTCCAAATTCGAGGCCGATGTACCCCCCGCCCAAAACCACGAGATGCTGCGGAACTTCCCCAAGTTCCATGATAGACGTGGAATTGAGGACTCGAGCTGGCTCAATTTCATCAAGGCCAGAGATATCTGGTCTTAACGGCCTCTCACCAACGTTAATGAAAACCTTATCGGCGCTGACCTCTTTTTCACCCCCATCGCTCAACACAACCTTGAGCTTCTTGTCACCTATAAAACTACCATCTCCCATGATGACGTCGACGCCTGCTGCATCCAAACCCTTGACACTGCCGGAGTTCCACTGCTCCACGATTGCGCGCTTGCGTTGCCTCACACGACTCATGTCAATCTCGACATGCCCGCTTCCTGCGTGTACGCCATAATCTTTACCGCGTCTGGACATGTAAGCAGCTCTGCCGGAGGCAATCATGGTTTTTGTAGGCGTGCACCCAACGTTGACACAGGTGCCGCCCAGTGCTGTGCGTTCAATCACAGCTGTTTTGTGGCCGGCCTTGGCAAAGGCTTTGGCAATCGGATTGCCACTCTGACCAGAACCAAGGACGATAACGTCGTAGTGAGTAGCCATTGTGTGAAGAGGTTGACGTTTAAATGGTTGGTTGAGGTGAACGAGACGAGAGAGCCCAACTAGACGATTCATATGGCGTCACTGGTTGAAAGCTGGCTCTGTTTAAACCTAAAGCATATTCTGGTTGCTGAATAGAGTGGTGTAAACAAGCTTCTTATACTCATGCAACTCCTCGTCACGAGGGGGTAGTGCTTATGTCAATACACTTCCATATCATCCAGCACCTCGGAAAACTATGCTAATAAAGTAAATGCATCTGGAGATTACTTATCAGGATTGCCTAAACTGGAAAGTCGGGCTTCTCATGAGATTATTCATTATCGGACCCAGTGAGAGCCTGACTGAGTGTCCAGATTCTATTCCAACTCTTTTGTCCTGCGCTACCCCTCACGAGAACACGGTGTTTCCCTTTGACCAACAGAAGCTTTGTCAATCATGCTGACGAAATGCGGATGTCTCATAGTAAGAGATGATTAAGCCACCTACTTCCATGGCGTTCAATGGCGGTGCGTCGTGTTGAGTTAGTGCATGTGAAACTGGCAATTGAGACTGCAATGGCACATCGACTGCTGGGACTTTGTTCTAAAGATTCATTGCTCAGATACAGATGTATTCTGGTAGATTTTTATCATCACCCCTGACTCAACGATGCCAGGGTAGTAAGAACATCCTCCATCATTTCCCTCTCAGGGTCATCCTTTGCAACCTGCTTGCTAAGATGAACTGCAGCACCATGAATGGCAGCAATTGAGTGCTTATATCTCTGCCGAATGCCCCTGTTGGCTGCAACAAGCAGCGCACTGCAAAGCTGCAAAGCAGAAATTACTGCTTCTTGCACCTGAGTTGTTAGTCCGGAATCCGGGATATCCCACGATGCTACTAAAGTAATCAGGTCCATCCACGCTTCGGGAACAGCATTGGTTTCTTGTTCAACGATAGGGAGCAGGATACGAACAATATCCGTTGCTCGAGATGCGTCCTGCTCTCTGCATGTTCGTGATGCATATTGTAGAATTGAGTGCAGGTCGTTGGTGAGAATCGGCCAGCCTTCATTTGTAAGTAACAATTCGCGGCCTTGTGGTAGTGCAGTTATGCCTTCGAGGGCGACAAGGACCGGGGACCGAAAGTCGAGCTTGTCCTCTGAGCTGGCCTTGTAGAGATCCATGAACATGTCCATAATACCTGTTGCCTCCTTTCGTAGAATGTCATTCTCCTCTTCTCGTAGCCAGAGCGCCAGCGCTCGCACAGCAGAAAGGATAAACATATCGTCGTCAGCGTTGTCCTTCATTGAGTCCCAGGCCAGTGTATGGCGTTTTCCTGTCGATGCATCTATTGTTCCGATGCGAGCATCTGGATGCAAACCCATGGCTCCAGCGTTCGAAGCATCCCAGCGATCACGCAGATATTCTGCAGTGAGAGACATGGTCTCAGAGATGCCCTTGCGTAACTTGAGGAGATTTTCGGGGGTCATAAAGAACGTCTCCAGGGACTCATCTTCGAGACACTGTATGAGATATCCAATGAAGATTGAAATAACGTCGAATGCAGATGTAAGTCGTGTCGATACCTTAGGATACTCGGGTTTGTTTAACTGTTCCAGCAGTGTGGGAGCAGAAGAACGAATGTCGATGAGGAGGAGGTTGATGAGCATGTATGAGAAGGCTTTCTCCTCCTTTTTGTCATCGATAAATACCATCTTGGGGGCCTCGGCTGGGAAAGCCTGGAGTAGTGAAGCCGTTGCATTGGTATATGCTGCGCGAGCCTGGGGCGTTGGTCTGCTTGTGACGAGGTTTTGGATATAAGCGACGACTGCTTTGAGCCATTTTGGCTGCCGAGGGAGTATCTGGAATAGCGCTTAGCTGGTGAACTTGATGGTGGCTATGGTAACATACGACAGAGTTTGCATGCCGAAGAAAGTAGCCGAGAAACTCGAGAAGAGTGACAGCATCAGTTCCTGTAAATGACGAGACTAGGCTTTGGATTGTATCATCAACTTGACTACACCAGGCCGAAGGTTCTTCAGCGGCAATCATAGAGTTGAGCCATGCAAAGCAGAAGATATCTAGAACCTGTACATGGCTGGGTGCGATCTCGGTAAGGGGGCTGAAATCATTCACCTTTATGAATTCTTGTGCTCCTTGTTGCGAGCTGACTAGTGTATGCAGCAGTTGGAGTATCAACTTTGTTGTTTCCTCGGAACTACAATGGTCAGTAACTTGATCGTGAGTTTAGGTAAGTCTCATACCTATAGAGAACTGTGTTGACTAGTAAAGGGATCCTATTAATGAACTTGGTATCACCCTTGGTTTTCTCGGGAAGAAGAATGGCAAATATGTGTAAAACAGACACGGCCAGATCCAACATTTCTTTTGAATTCTGAGTTGAAGGCTTCGAGCCGGCTCGGAGTAGCCGGTCGAGGAATTTTGGTGAGAGGCTGGACCATAGACCTTGAACTATTTGGTTATCTTGGCGTGATTCTTCTGAGCTGTCGAGAACCGATCTGAGGAGTGCTAGTCCTACAAATCTTTGGGTATCATCTTTTGCCTTGAGGAGAGATTGTATCTTGTTGATATCTGTTGGCTGAGAAGCAGCACTGGATGTATTCTTTGCCATATTCATTGCCCAGGAGGTACCTATTTGTTCAGTGATGGCGAGGAGAATATAGGTAGGTAGGCACTGGTAGGTAGCTATTGATAAAGAGTCAGTTGATTGATTGATGGACTTGACTTGTAACGACTTTGCTAGGTAGGCCCACTATTTCCAATACCTCGACTCGATAGGTGCATTCTAAAAACTTCAGACAACGATCAGTCATGAAGAGATATTCCAGCAAATCTTGGAATACATAAAATATATCAAGTATAAGATATCAAAGCAGGTAATAGCTCAAGATATTGTGCTTCGCAATTTAACCGGTTTGTGGGAAATATTTATCTATCTCACGATGATTTTCAGCCAGCCATGCCTAGAGATAGGTAGCGATGAAGCCAAGCCATGGATGATGATCAAAGAGCCACATAATTAAACTTGAGGCTCAAAAAAAGATACAACTGTGGACTCTACCTAAACAATTAAAATGTTTCAATCTTCTCCCTTGTCTCAGATAAAAACAATAACAGACGCCACAATGTTCTCATTCAATTGGCCGAGTCGACGTTTTAGGCAATCCAAGCTTTACAACAACCAACCAAACCAACTGTAGCCATTGCGTGTCCTCCCACTAACTCCCCCATTCAATAGCGCATTCCGATCCATCAACAACCTCGTCCACTCGTACTGAACTCTATTTCAGCCTACGTCTCCTTTCTCTGGCATTTATTTATCTTTCATAGATCGAACATACCTATTTATCTAATAATCACAATGCCATGAGCCGCATCATGTCTGGAGCGCCCAAAAACAACCACACATACGCCTTCGCCTCCACGTCCGCTTCCGCCTCATCCTCCTCGCATACCCCAAACTCCAACTCCGACGATCGTGACGAGCTCGATTTTCTCCAAGACGATGCCAGTGATGACAGCGGCCGTGGAAGGTCACGCGATCGAGACCATGTCCTTGGCGACGATCCGCTTCAGAGCAACCTGACTGCGCCCATGACATTTAAGCGCAGACAAGCTCGCTCTCTCTGGTCCGCACCCTCTCGACTTCTCTCTGCCATCGTAGGCTCGCAATCGAATACCTCCTCGAGAGGAGAGTCTCCAGCTGTTTATTCAAGCTCCGATAACCCCCCACGCGCCGAAAACGTCATCTTCAACGAGGCTTCCAAAGACGGGACATCGAATGATTGGCACGTCGAGGGACTGGGTCGCCGAGTCGGGTACGAGGATCTCACGGCCATTGATTGGATTTTTGAATACACAAAAGAGCGCCAGAGATTGCGCATTCTTTACTCGAGTGCATCGGGCATCGTAGGCCATGTGCGACGACTTATAGATGCCAGCCAAGTCTGGATCATCTTGCTTCTGACGGGTGCGCTCGTGGGCACTGTTGCTGCTATTATCAACGTCACGACCGATTGGCTTGGAGATTTAAAGGAGGGTTACTGTTCGAGTGGTCCAGAGGGTGGTCATTTCTACCTCAACAAGGCGTTCTGCTGTTATGGCTACGATCAAGGCTCCAAATGCGACGGTTGGAAGACTTGGGGCGACGCTTTTGGGGTGCATTCGAAAGGCGGCAAGTGGTTTATGGAGTATTTTTTGTTTGTTTCTTTTGCGGTATGTATATTTACACCACCACCCATGTCTTGTTCCTAGCATCTTACTGACAAAAATCAGATGCTGTTCGCATATGTCGCTGCTCTCCTCGTTGAGGAATATGCTATCTATGCGAAACACAGTGGTATCCCAGAGATCAAAACTGTCCTGGGAGGTTTCGTCATTCGACGTTTTCTCGGCCTCTGGACACTTATTACCAAGTCTCTTGGTCTTGTAAGTTCGGATCATGTTGTAAACATGCTTTTCACTAACACAGCCATAGGCTCTTGCTGTAGCATCCGGCATGTGGTTAGGCAAAGAAGGCCCATTGATTCACGTCGCCTGTTGTTGTGCCAATGTGTTTACGAAATTGTTCCGTAATATCAACGATAATGAAGGTATATGGGCCTTCTCTCCTATCATGCAAACCAGTAACGCCCAACTGACACTTGTAGCTCGAAAACGCGAGGTCCTGTCTGCTGCTGCTGCCTCGGGCGTCTCAGTCGCCTTTGGCTCTCCCATCGGCGGCGTACTGTTCAGTCTCGAGGTTAGATGCATACAGTCTCATCAATACGCTCACTCAATACTAACTCCCATAGACTCTATCTTATTACTTCCCCGACAAGACAATGTGGCAGAGCTTTGTTTGTGCCATGACTGCCGCCGTTGTCCTTCAAGCTTTCGATCCTTTTAGATCTGGCAAACTCGTCCTGTACCAGGTTCATTATAGTATTGGATGGCATGCCTTCGAGCTGTTGCCTTATACTATTCTCGGTGTCATGGGTGTAAGTCATATATATATATGTCGGCCTTTTTCTTTCCACTAACAGCTTTATAAGGGTATTCACGGCGGTCTCTTTATCAGACTCAACATGGCCATTGCTCGCTGGAAAAAGTCCAACCGATGGATTCCTGGTCCAATTGTCCAGGTCCTCATCGTCGCCTTCTTCACAGCTCTCATCAACTACCCCAACTTCTACATGAAGTTGCAGACCACCGAGCTTGTCTCGAATCTCTTTTCCGAGTGCTCACAGGTGCTCGACGACCCTATCGGCCTATGCAGAACAGGCGCTGCTTCAGCCAGAACCATAATCCTCTTGGTCTTCGCTTCAGTCCTAGGCTTCTTTCTTGCCGCCGTCACATTCGGTCTTCAAATACCCGCTGGTATTATCCTCCCTTCTATGGCCATCGGTGCCTTGACAGGTCGAGCCGTAGGTATTATCATGGAAATTTGGGTCACCAATCATCCAGGCTTCTTCCTCTTTGGATCATGTGAACCCGATATACCCTGCGTCACGCCAGGTACATACGCCATTGTCGGCGCGGCAGCATCTCTGGCTGGTGTAACTCGTTTGACCGTCTCCATCGTCGTCATTATGTTCGAGCTCACCGGTGCTCTCACTTACGTCCTCCCCATTATGATCGCTGTCATGATATCCAAGTGGGTCGGCGATGCCTTTTCGCGTCGTGGTATATACGAGTCGTGGATTCACTTCAACGAGTATCCTTTCCTTGACAACAGCGAAAACAATGATTCTATCCCTGATATTCCCGCTGCTCAAGTCATGACCCGTATCGAGGATCTTGTGGTGCTTACTGCTACGGGGCATACAATCGCCTCCCTCACCACCATTCTTGAGATGCACCCATACCGTGGCTTCCCTATCATATCAGATCCCAAGGAGGCAATTCTTCTCGGCTATATCTCCCGCGCTGAACTCGCATACAACCTCTCGGCCTCAACACAAGCACCTCGGTTACTTCCCCCTGAGACAGAGGCCTTCTTTTCCCACCAGCCAATGGCCGATCCACGCACAACATTGGATCTTCGCCCCTGGATGGATCAAACGCCACTCACACGAGCCTCACACACAAGCCTCCACCTTGTCGCAACATACTTCCAGAAACTGGGTCTGCGCTACCTTCTCTTCAGTGACCGTGGTGTCTTACAGGGTTTACTAACAAAAAAGGACGTCTGGTATGTTCTCAACGGTGCCGAGGAGACACGCCGCACTATGGGTCTGGCACCTGGTGGTGCAGGTCATGAGACTGGTGTGATAGACAGAATGCCAGACGATGACGGTGGCGGTGAAAGCAGTGGATTACTACGTGGAGACGGCGCAGATGATGGTGATAGTATACAAGGGGAGGAGCCAATGTTATGAAAGGAGTCATTATAGACGCGGTACTGGGTTATGGGTGGATTGGTTTTCTAGGTGTTCCTAGTTTTGATCACATAGACGGGTTTTTAGGTCTCAAAACATTAAAAATATATGTATGACATAACAGCCGAGGTCAAAGGTGTCGTTGTTATATTTCCCTGAAGGACGTAACTCCCATGTTTGATTGAAATTCCTTATGTAATGCAACTACCAAACGCCAGAGCAACAACCTACGAGCCATTGCATAATAATCTCATCTCCTATAATGAACAATGCCGAGAACGTAAAATGTCAACACTTAGTTAGTACTCAAAGTCGTCATCGACAGAGGGACCCTTGTTCTTGGTCACACTCTCTTGCTTGCGGTACATCTCAGCTACCTGGCGACTTGTTGTGGCGGCATCAGCCTTCTTATCATCGCGCACACGGATGAAGCGAGGGAATCGAAGACTGATACCCTTATTGCCTGATGGGTCGACACCTTCCTTAGCACCGGCCTTATAACGTGGACTGAGAGTCAAGTCTGCTGTTCTGACCTCCCAAACATATCGAGGCTCAAACCAGACATCGGGCTGGTGCTGTCCGCCTGAAGAGTGCGAGTAGAAGGGCTTTGGTCGATCGATGGTGATATCGGAAAGTTGTGTGTGGAGATCTTCTAGGACCTGCTCAGAGAAACCAGTTCCAATATTGCAAACAGTTTCGTAAGTTTCCGAGTTGGGGTTGTAACAGGCCAAGAGGAATGCACCATAAACGGACGTACGCTTGCCTTTGCCGTAGTATGCGCCCAGAACAACAAGGTCCAGAGAGTCGCCAACACCTGAGAGGTAATCCTTCTTGATCTATTATAAGAGTTAGCACAGCACGGAAAATACAAGGTCTGGAGAGATCCTTACCTTGAGCCAGTTGCGACTTCGTTTGCTGGGCTCATACCCACTCTCAGTTCCATCCAGCATCTTTACCATGAGACCTTCGCATGACGCCTTAACACTTTCGTCAAGGAAAACCTGGATCTCGTCGAGTTCTTGTCCGTTCATATGGGTAGCAAAGGCAAACTCGCCTTCCACTGGGTTGAAAGCCGCTTGGAGAAGCTCACGTCGTTCGCGAAGTGCCTTCTCAACAACAGCTTCTCCATTGAGGTACAATAGATCAAATGCGAATACGCAGACCTTGACCTTGACGTCCTCAACCTTGACGTCCTTCTTCTTGCGTGTCATGAGCTGCTGGAAGGGCAACACCTTCTTCTCATCGACATCCCACGCCACAGTCTCGCAATCCAGAACGAAGCTCTTGGTGTTGGACTTGACCCAAGTATGAAGCTTGGCAAGGATATCGGGGTACTTTTTGGAGAGATCCTCAGAATTCCTGGAGAATATGCTAGCAACGCCGGCGGCAACCTCTTTAGCGGCACCCTGGCTCGCTTCGTTCAGTTCTTGAGGTGCATCCTTTGCCACATAGTGGATCTGTGCTCTTTCGCCGTCATACTTGTACTCGCAGGTAAAAGTCTGTCCTTCAAAACGATCGAGTACTTCGGTGATAGCCTTGGTTGGCTTAGCCAACATGGGTTTCAGGGGAACACCAGGTCGGAGCTTGCAGTTTTCTCGAAGCTTCATAATACCATGTTCAAGAATTGCAGGGATGATCACATCATAGCTGGGAAGCTCACTATGTCTTGTTAGCATCAGCTGGCATCGTTGGTAGAAGCTGCTTACCTGTAAACTGTCTTGAGGATGGACTCGCCCTGCTCCAGATCGGTGGTGCTGGGGACCTTGCCCTTGACATCAGCTTCGTGGGCGACGACGGCTTGTGCCAGTGAAACAAGGACGGTTCTCTCAGCCAGACCGAGCCTTAGCTTTCCTTCCAAGAATCGAATTATGAATTTGGCCTCACTTGGTCCTCCCTTGTCCTTGGTGATATCAACTTTGCCAGTGGAGTTGGCGTCAGCTGCGGCGAGAAGCTTCTTGATACCATCAACCTTGCGGCCTTGGGCACCATTTCCGGTAACAGTAGCAATATTCATCAAGCCTTGATGAACACCCTTGATGGTCAAAGCCTTGGGCTTAAACATGGTCCGCTGAGTTGATCGACTCTTCACGGCGACCAGTCCAAGGTCGCCAATTTCCTTCTGGTCGGCCTTGATCACCTGTAAACTTCTTCCAGTAGTCTCGCCAATAGCCTTCATGATCAAAGATTCGCCGATACCAAGCTCGATACCGGCATAATCCGGGGCGAGTTTGTTGATCATCAATAAGACGGTGGGTAATAGGTCTCCGGGTGTAAGACGCATGACTTGACGAAGGAAGAGAGAGCAGTGCTCCATTATGATCAACCGTTTGGTAGTCATCTCGACAAGGGAAAATGTTGTACATAGAGCATCATATGGAACGGGAGTACCGGGTTTCCAATCAGGATACGGGTCATTGGTCTTTGACTTGAACTTTGTCTGGACCTTCTCACGAGCTTTGGCAGAAACTTCGGGCTTCTCGTCAGTATCAGCCTCGTCATTAACATCTGCTTCTGATGCTGATGTTGTTGAAGCCTCCTCTTTATCCAGCTCATCAGTCTCCTCCGGAATTGGTTCTTTGGCAGCCTTGGCCTTATTGTTGGCCTTTGACCTCTTGGGTGACTTTGGTTTCGGAGGTGGGCTCGCAGACTTTGGCTCCTTGGGAGATGTGGTTTCTTCTTTCTTAATGGGCTCGTCAATCATCTCATCCTCATCTTCTTCCTCAACTCGCTTTCGACTTCGTCGTGCTCGCTTTGTGACAGGCCCATCGCTATCGTCATCAACTTGCTCTTTCTTAATGGGCGTCGGTTTAGGCTTGGCCTTGTCTTCGGATCGAGCTCGCTTCTTTGTTTCTGTCTCCCAAGTCAGAACATAATTTAGGTCAACGGACACTTTTCAGATTAAAAAAATCACCTTTCTCAGAATCTGAGCTTGACTTGGCCTTGACATCAGCTTCAGCGTCCTCGTCCTCTTTCACTTCTTCCTTCTTGGGCTTGCTACTAAAAGAGAGCTTTGTTTGCTGGGGTGGCGCGCCCTTTGCTCCAAAGAACTTGCTGTAAATCAATTGGTCATGGTCAGTCGTCAAGTCTTCTTCTTCATTCATAGCTGACCCTCCACACGCACCCGATTGTGCTCTGCCCGGATTTGACATACCCGAGTGTCGCCTGCTTGGGAGCCATGCTGCACAAATTTTGTCTTGATAACAAACGTAAAGAAGACAGAGAACGATGATTGGAACGACGTGATATCAATCTGGAGGTGTATTGATGAAGGAGAGGGGCAATTGTGAGCCCGCGAGTTGAGCTGACACTGAGTAGCATGACGCGCCGGCTAAGGCAATTGTCGCGTTAATTAGATTTCGCGATGGCAGGTAGGAGACGCGATACACGTGATCTCGTTGCCCAGGGAAGACAGGATGTGCACTCGGACATTGCTTTCTTTGGTAAAGCGTGGTGCAAAATTCTTTGGCGTAATTATAGATTATTAGGTAAGTAATTGATTGTTGGAGGGGCGCCTCCAACTTCTTGTCTCCTCGGAGAAGATAGACCGAGATGGCTTGACAAATATCCTGATGTTGGATGATTTTGGGTTTTCGTTTCCTAACATAAGAAAAGTGCTGATATAAAATCGGATCAAGGCAAAAGTCATTCATTCCATCCATGAGGTATACGAAAAAAGCAATCCTGGGTCCTCGCCCTTCTCCATTTTCGGACCATGCCAGGCCTCTTTCTAGATAGATCATGGATGTATATTACAGCAAGCAGCAAGTGCTCAAATCATTATAGTGGTACGGTTTCGCTCTCAACCCCTTCCTCTACTGGAAGTAATGGTTCTCCTCGGGGATACGGCCGCGGATGAACTCGGGCTCAGATCCCCGGACGTAGATATCCTCAAACAGAATTTCGGGCTTGGGCTCAGGCGCAGCCATGGCCTCAGCGGCAGCGACCTCCTCGTTGACGTGGGCACGGGCCTCCTTGTCAATCTTCTTGAGTTCCTCCTCGCTCGTGATCTCCCAGTCCAGAATCTTCTGCTTGAGTCCGGCAATAGGATCGTTGGTGGAACGCATGCGCTGGATCTCTTCACGGGTTCGGTAGGTGGTACCGGGGTCAGACATGGAGTGACCACCATATCGGTAGGTGACGTACTCGAGGACGAGAGGTCCCTTGTCGGCAGCAGTCCATTCCTTGCCGTACTTGACGGCGGCCTTGACGGCAAGGACATCCATACCGTTGACCTTGAGACCAGGGATGTACTGGCCACGCTTGTAGTAGTCCGTCAAGGCGGATGAACGAGCAGCAGCGGTACCCATACCGTACTTGTTGTCTGTGCAGTTGTCAGTAGTGCATTGGCTTCTCGTTATCGTTCCAACTTACTCTCGCAACCAAAGAGGGCGGGGAGGTTCCAGAGCTTAGCCATGTTGAAAGCTTCAAAGACCTGGCCCTGGTTGCTGGCACCATCACCATAGAGGATGATGGAAGCGTTCTTGTTGCCATTGTACTTGTGGGCAAAGGCAAGACCAGCACCGACGGGAACCTGAGCACCAACGATACCGTTACCGCCGTAGAAGCTCTTGGCGAACATGTGCATGGAGCCACCCTTTCCGTAAGAGATACCCTCACGTCGGCCGAGCAGCTCGCCAATGATGGATCGGACGGTGGCACCACGCATCAGGGCATAGCCGTGGCATCGGTAAGCGGTGATGATGTCGTCCTCCTTGGTGATGGCATGCTCAATACCAACGGCAACGGCCTCCTGACCGGTAGACAAGTGGCAGAAACCACGAATCTTCTTCTCCTTGTACAGACGATCGGCCGCCATCTCCATCTGTCTGCGGGATTATCAGTAAATTGGCGTATCGTTGTCGTAGAAAGTTGTGTTGCATACCGGGTGATGACCATCTCGCGATACATGTCCTTAAGCTCCTTCTTGGTCACCTCTAGGGTGTAAGGAGGAGGGTCCAGCTCGTAAGTCTCAAAGCTCTCATCGCTGAGGGTAACAGAGAAAGGCTCGTCATCGGACTATTAAATTGAAAGAGTTAGTGATGAGTTGCAGGCGCATTGTGGTAGACGAGGTGTCGGGAGAGGGTATTCCGAAGGACCCTTGCGGGACGTAAAGTGCGCATTTTCTCACCTTGGGGACTGAGTGGCTCAGGGACGCAGAAGCGGCATCAGTAGTGACAGAGCGAATGGCAGTGTAAGCGGGAGCGGCGAGCTTGGTGCGCATAGGCACAGCCCTGGGAAGTCGGAGAGCTCGAGACAGCATCGTGAATATGGAGGTACCGCTGTGTCAGTTGAGTTGAGGGATCAAGCAAGACGTTGTCGAGTTGATAACTGCGACTTGGCTGGATGGAGCTCAGAAAAAGTCGCTGTTGAGCGGCAGGAGCGTTGAGCTTGGCCTCCAATTGTTGGTAAATCTAGTCTTCAATAGGCTTAGCGGCCACGTGATCTATACATCTCTCTAACTGTTTCGAACAGCAACAAGCACTCGAAATGGAGAGAAACTCTTCTCCGAGGAAGTTTATAAGTCTAGATAGTCTCTCGCTACCCCTGGAAGTCTTCTGACCATCTAAAACCACATATCGAGTACCTTTCGATGCCATAAAAGACCCTTCAAGGGACACACCATTTCGTCGGTGTAATTCTCGCCGATGTGGGGCTCTATCCACTCTGTCCCTTCTACCTCCGAACCACGACAATGAGTTTTACGAGTGGAGTCCGAATCTGTTTCGCATGTTAGTTATGTGTCATCCCTAGAAATAATCGAGCTCAACGATTTTACCCTCCAGATTCACTTCTTGACGAAATTCTCAGTGCGATAAAAGGCGAAGAAATCTCAAGTCCTATTGGTGTAGCCCTTCACGGGTCAACTTCTAAACCTTCTATACACATTGCTGCCGATGTGGTATTATGACGAAGATGACGATATCAAGCACCAGAACGCCCACATTGGCTTCTTGTACAAACCGGACCGCCTTCCCAGATGCAACTCCATATTCCATTCATTCCCTTGGCTCCAGTTTCCCATAATCCCTTGATTCATGCTGTCATACTCCATGCAGATTCGCATCATCCATCCATACCTGAGATATTTTGTGGACTGGTGGTGATGCAGCAACGCCTATATCATGCTTTCAAAATACCCCATGGCGCCTCTACAATAATTCGAAGAAACAAGATTGTGTGCAATCTAACGCAGATCGGATGACCGGATCTGTCTTTGTTCATAAACGTCGAATTCGCATACCGTGAGCGCCTGAGGTGGTAGCCCTCGCTGTTGTCATGTCAAGCTGATTGCCACAAATGCATCGCTGAAATTTCATGAAGCTGCAGCTCAGTCATCGTGAAAAAACGTGCCGCCTTGTAAGGGGGCCGTTGATGGCCCAGCGTCATTCATCTCGACATCCTGAGCTGAAGCATCCCGGCTGGAACTGGCCAACGTCGGTTGCGAAGTGCGATAGTCCATAGCCATGGCACTCAACGGGCGATTCGGGTCATCCTCCAACACCCGCTGTTGAAGCGAGAGTGGTCGGTCATAGAGCATCTCTTCAGGTGGTGAGAACGACCACACCTAACAAAATTAGTGTTGAGCTTGAAAACTTCCTTCACCCGCTTACCTCCATGACGGTACGGCCTTGTCTCAAGGCCAAAGCCACACATTTTTCGTCTTCAAATGCAACTCGCCAAACAGCTTCACCCTGAGCGATGAGTTCTCGAACGAGGTGTCCGGTCTTGAGATCCCAGATCTTAACTCGACCATCACTGCCGCCACTCACGACTCGAGTATCATCAAATTGCAGACTGGTGACGCTATTATCGTGAGCTGCAAGGCGGTGGATTGGGCACATTTCTTTTAATGACCAAACGCGAACAGATCCATCCGATCCGCCAGTGACAAGGGTGTCGCCGCGCATTTGGAGCTGTCCTACAAGGGACGTATGACCCTGGAGAATAGCCAGGCACTCGCTATTAAACTGTTAGCATATGTCACTTGCAATTCTGGTCTTTTAAAGACATACCCAGAAGTCGGGTCCCAAATCCTCACGTTGGTATCCAGACTACCTGTAACGACTCGCTTGCCATCAAATGCAATGGCATAAATTTGGCTGAAATGGCCCTGTAATGTTTGAAGGCAGCGGCCTTCAGATATGCTCCAGACTCGAGCGAAGGTATCGTAGCTACCGGATACGACAATGTCGCCCTTGATCTCGAGACATCGGACACTAGACTGATGGCCAACGAGAACATTCTTACAAAGGCCGGTTCGAATATCCCAAATACGGAGCGTAGTGTCTCTGGATCCCGAAATCGCTGTATTAGCATCGGCCATTTTTAGACACCGGACAGTCGACGTATGTCCTCGCAGGGTGTGTAAACAGGCACTACATCATGTCAGTGAGCGCCCGAAAATACATTTTGGCTTTGCACTTACCCAGTCTTGAGATTCCACACTCGCACGTCGCGATCACAGCCTCCACTAACCAAGGTATCATCCCAGGGCACCATTGCCCATACTCCCATCACATGTCCTTGCAGAGTGCGCTGCGAGTCTCCCTCAGTATCAAACACGTGGATCTTGGCATTATCAAGTGCCACAATGATGTACTTGGGCGTCAGATGTAAACTTGTGACAACACCACCCTCTTGGGTAATATTTCGTGTTGTACTAGTACCACCAGATCTCCAAGCCGCTTCGACCAAATATCTCTGCTTGAAATGGGACTTGTAGGTTCGTAGCCTAGGTCGACCAGAGGAATTCGATTCATCAGATGATCGGGTACCAGAGGCATAGGAGTAAGGGCGCATGCCTGGGAAACTGCTGCTGGCCATGTCGGCATCGAGCCCTTGTAAGGCCTGGGCGGATAGTCTCGAAGAGAAATTGGGGGTATGTGTGTAAACTTCTGATAAACGGCGTCCATAATCATGTTTGACGCACAAGTTCTTCCATGTCATGTCGTCACTCAGGAGATCTCGCCATCGTTTTGATACCTGGGAGGCTCGTGCTAAGACCTTCGGGTCGTCAATGAAAGACAATATCTATACGTATCAGTCAGCCAACAGATTTAAGAGGGATAATGGTGTGAAAGAATCTCATACCCGGAGACACAACTCGTCCGGCAGGCTTGTAAAAGGGTCCTTTTTGAGCAAAGGGCTGACAAATTGGTGAACAAAGCTCAATTGCTGGCTGGTACAGAGGTTTAGCAAATCTGCCAGAACACGAGTTCTCTGAGGACCAGAGCAGTTTTTGAAATGTTGCCGGACTTTGGCAAGGAAGAAATCTTCGTCATCGGCAGCATCGCTCCAGTCTGGTTGAAAATGCGACGGTCCTGGAGACGCAGCGGGTGTGGGAGGCGGTGGAGGTGAGCCTGTGAGTTGCTGATCGAAGTCCGCAGCGGGTGTAGACATGCTGGGAGTTGGAGGCCCGCGCAAGTGTCGCTGCTGCTGAGGCAGCTTTTCCAGATGGTGGTTCACCATGGGATTAGTTGTTGTGCTGAGAGTCAAGTCGTCGCTGAGGGCGCTTCCTCGCCGTTCTGAAAAACTCATGGGTCTTTGGTAACCGGCCATGGCCCGGCCCTTCGCCCTTGAAGGTGTTGGAAGGATACGGACTGTTGACTTTCGGATGGTTGAAAACGATGGTTAAGGATGCGATGAAGGTGGATAACGGTCGATATCGAGGGGATGTCGAAGATGGATCGCGGGTGGGGGGAAACGGAAAGTGAGCCGTTTGAGGCCTCTGCCAACAATTCGAGGAGGATGTCAGCACATGTAGAAAGAACGTATCGACAATAATCTAATCGCGCTGGAATTCGGTAAAAGATGGTGTGTTGGTGTCGAGAGGAATTGGATGCAGATATTAAGAAGGAAAAAAGGGTGAAAAGCAGAAACCAACGGTGAATGGCGATACAGTAGTCACTAGAGAATGAGATAGTGGAGAGCCTGCGGACGGACGGTACGTCCAGGGACGGGAACGCCTGTGAGAGCTCTAACTTGTAGGATGGCAATCTTGGCTCCCAGAAAGGGACTGGGACTGGCTAATGGCCTGGCGCGTGGGTCGGTTGCAGGCCAAGGACGATGGCGGGATCGAAGAAGCGCTAAACGGAATTCGTTACAGTATGGTTCAGGGCCTGTAGCGATTCCCTTCCCTTGAACTTGCAGATTCCGTTGGAAGAGAAGAGAGCTATGTCGGGTGTCGCCGTGACCGGCAGAAGGATATCTCCTGAGCTGAAGCCTGAAGCTGACAGGGCCGGGTATGGATTGATGATGGTGTTGAAGAAGTTGGACCATGAGAGAGTGTGAGATTGTCTTACCGAGAACACGGGATTGAATGTATGTATAACGGGCTTGTCCGTTTTTGTCAGGGCAAGACTGATGCTATTGTGAGGCGTCGAGTTGGTGAATCAAACTGATGACCAGATGCAGCAGATGCAGAAAGTGGAGGCGAGACAAGAGACAAAGAGAAGGGGAAACCTGGCTGAATAGGGAAGGAAAGGGGAGACTCGAAAGTACAGTACAATGTTGGACTCGAAAGGAAAGGTCCGTGAACGAAAACGGATTCTTTAATTGGAATTGTTCCCTTTTTTTCTTTTTTTCTTTTTTTCTTTTCTTCTTCTTGTCGTTGATGATGAGTTTGAGAGCTATAAGCAGCATCCAATATCAGAGAGAATGATAGGTACCTAGGTAGGTAGGCAGGGCAGGGTGGATGATGGAAATGAGGAAGGGAAGGAATCACAAGAACCAAGCACCTGCACTTTACATTGCTTTTTCCTCAGCGGCTTATTTAATATTTTAATGCAAGGACGTTCCATTCACATTCCCCTCCATTGAATCTCGCTTCAACAATACCTATGACTACATTATTTATGTACTACCTAGTAGGAAGTAATCTTGTTGGTCTGCCCGCAATCGATTCAGCTCATTCATTAAGAAATTGACTTCGAAACACGAAATACCAAACTTGTTTCAAACCTTGAAACAGAACCTAGTCCAGTCCTTTTTATCTTCTTCTTCTTCTTCCTCCTCCTCCTCTCCGCCGATTCTGAATAAATGAGTCCTACCTTGAATCGAATCGATCATCTCCACTGTTAGTCAACCAAATCAGATGCTGTATCAGATCGAAAAGGCTTTAAAGGATTGGACGGTTCCTGCGTAGTCAAGGCCGTGCACCATTCTCAGGTTCAGTCCTGGCTATTGACTTTGACAGCACTGACTATGCGGATTCACCGACTCTCAGCTTCTACTGTGCTTTTATTAAGTTAGTATGCAATTCAAAATGTTCCTTACTCATGGCATGTGAGGATATATCATCATGATGAGACCGTATCTTAAAGAACAGACAAAGATGGATGGGGTCTCCGCACTACAAACTCCTACAAGACATCGCTACCCTTCCCCCTTCGAGCATAGCCATGTGATGAGATGTGTCACTTTAGGCGGCTCTCGACAAGACAGGATTGGATGCTGTTTATTTCGAGTGTGTTGATGAGCCCCTCTTTGCGGCCTGGGCCATCAGGTGCAAGATATTTGAGGATCAATACGAGGGTCCATGTTACCTTGATATTATATCAACGACCTACATCAGACCATCCAAGTCAATCTCTTATAAGCCAATTCAATGTTACCAGACATAAACATCCATCTCAGACTTGCGCCGCCTAACGCACGCCACGATGCTGCAACATCACCACCTCTGACGTTGTCAGTTGTCAACACAAAGCAAAAGAAGACTACGGAACATTCAACAGAAGCGTCAATGGCGTCAATGGCGTCAATGACCAACTTTGTCTCTTCTTGGGCAGCCCTGCCCATTTAACTAACTTTTAATAGCATCACACTAGCGATGCATAATGCCTTGGAAATGCAGTATACCACTCTTGTAACAAGACTAACAAGCACTGACTGAACCCCTTTGCTATTTTGACCATTTTTACAGAGGCGGACTTGACCGATCGCTTTCCTTGGCGTTTTTCCACAACTTGCAGTAGAGACACCTTCAAACAAACAAATACCCTTGTGATACCCGGTCAATACTCCATCTCTCTTGTCTTATACTCGACTGAGGCCAATATTATTAGATTCCCCAAAAGATCGGATCGTCCAATCTGCAATCGCGGAGAATTAAATCCCCTGTCTCCACATCATGACCAGACTATCTCGGTCTTCCCTGTCCTTCGTTTTTAGCTCGGAATGCTTTGCGTATCATTGAAGAAAATATCAGGCCATTTTGTTGCCTTTGTGACCATTTCTGCTGCATCTTCGTCCTTGTATCCCGGCCAAGGGCCAAGTTCTATAGCTCCTTTGTTTGAAACATAGCTTGAACCAGAAAAATCCACAACCGAAACCACTATTCAAGGTTAATTTTATCCAAGAGACAGGGGTTATGTTGAAACCGTAAATGCTTTGCTATATCCGCCATTGCTGGCCTATCAACGAAAAATGCAATCATAGCATCAGAGTCATGGACAAAATGTTAAGTCTTAATACATGCAGTAGCTATACTATGCAGACGCAGTCAACTATGCTTCCTTAACACATGTCAAAGTCCTATATGTACAGTTCTTATAACCCAAGGCACTCTACATGTCCCATGTCGTCTGTATAAATCCCACTCACCATCCCGACTTTTATCGCCTTGAAAATCGCTCATGATTCTATTCTGGTCCAATTCCACGATAGTTGAAAAGAGCTCGCCGGCCCTGACGAAAAAGAAAACTTGAAAGGCGCCATGTCATTCCATGTCTTGTGCACGGCTCTTATCTTCCACGATATGTCGTCCAATATGTCAACGTGCGCAATAAGAGTAAGTAAAATACAAGCAAAGTGCCTGTGTCTTAGTGATGATGGCCAAACTGTGTGAGAAGGGGCACCAGCATGCCACCAACAGTGGCCAAAGTATCGCGCATCTGCGGTCCCTTGGGTTTTCGCTGGATTGAAGTGCTGCCATCTGCATAGCCATTGAGGCCATGATCATGGGTATGAGCGCCACTGTCTTCTTGCATGGCATGCATAGCAACATATCTGCCAGGAGATCAGTAATGGAACGGTTCATAAACAGCTTTTACTCACAAAAATGTGCCACCAGAGAAGAGAAGCAACATGCCCGTCCACCAATGATCACTCTCGACCTTACCACCACCCAGCAGGGTGATCAAGGTCCATGTTGTCAATGCACCAACAGGGGCAGCCAAACTGAAGACAATAAGATGCCCTCGCGCTGCTCGCTTTGATAGACCCTGCTTGAGAAGAAGTGAAGTCAAACCAAATGCGGCGGGAGCCTTATGGATCATGATGGCCGCAAAGATAATAAAGCCCAGCTTCATGTCTGAAGTTGTTGAAGAAGCGCCCATTGCGATTCCATCGGCGGCGGCATGGATAACCAGTCCGGTGGTTGTTGCCAGGCTTCGTGCTCGTCGTGGGGTTGGTGTCAAGGATCCCAGGAATCCATCTGCCTCTTCATCGACAGAGGCAGAGTCGCCGTTGAGATTGTCGAGGCTGATATGACGGGTCTGAGGTACAGAATGGAGGCTTTCTGTCGCATGACGAGGCAGTCGATCAATGAGGAACATCAGTAAGAATCCTAAAATCAAAGAGAACCCAATTTCGAAAGTTGGGACGGCGTGAGCATGTTCGCGCGCTTCCTCCTTATCATGCTCGGCTTCGTGATCCTCATCATGACCATGCTGGCTTTCCTTTCCGCTTTCCGTCTTTTCGGATCCCTTTTTATCAGCACTGCCATCTTTTGTAGTATCACCTGCCCCTGGTATAGCTGGGGCATCATTTATAGCCTCAACAGCAGCCTCAACATCAGCGCGTTTCACTCGAACATTTCCAGCCGCTGCATTGACAATTCGGCGGACAAGGGTTTCGGTATCCAGTTCGTCATCTCGTGTCTGGGTTGAGCTCGTGCTGATTGTGACAGTTGATTCGGGGAGGTCACGTGTAAGGACGGCGTGACTCCAAGGGGTTCGGCGCACCAAATTTCGAACTCGGTGCATGTGAGTAGCTTCGGCGGGCGCAGTTGCAGCTTCGATTCCTTCAGGGATAATAACTATAAGTGAAGTGCCGACCAAGATTCCAACGCCGACGCTTGATAATAATCGAAGTTGTGATTGTGAAAGCGACATTGACAGCGGCAGCGCCCCGGCGAGGAACGAGCTATTTGACATGTTAGCTAGTGATTGACGATTGAATTCTATGGATCGAGGATCACAGTCGTACGTACGCCAAAGCCATAACTAGCTGTTTGAATGTCAGTCTCCATGGTATGTGAAGAACAATAGGGAAACTTACGCATAGGCCTAGAAGTAGTAGTACACCTCCCATAGTTGATGCGATGCCAATTGGAGACCGGATGGGTATGCGCAAAGGGCTAATGCTGGGACAGGAGAGAGGGAAAAGTCAGGCCTATCTACGCATGGTGCGTCTTTGACTTAGTCTTGCCAAGTGTATCTCTCTATGCGCTTATCGAAAACTCGAGACGCGATATCGACGCAAGGGGCGGAGCAGAGAGGTTGGCGATGGCGATGGCGATGGCGCTGGCTGGTGTTGGGCGTCGAGGGACAATTTTATCTGAGGTGGCCTCGCCTTGCTCTCTCGTTCGCTGCGTCGCTGATGGACGCTGTTTGAAATGGATTGGACTGACACCAGCCCTGCGACGGTTTACTAACTATCGATTGGCCACTGCGGGGCATCTAGACCCTTGAAATTCCCTTCAAACCCAGGGGCCGACCCGTGGAGACGACCTCAGTAGATTCAGGGGAAGCCAACTTTTTTAAATCGCGTCAACTGTATGATCTGAGATGAAGTACAGCAATCGAGATTTTCTTTGTAAGCCTGGTGACTGCGGTGAAAACTTGCCCTGATCATCTTCATTTGAATTAAATAGTGGCTCCAAAGGCTTGTCCCTGTACCCAAGTAGCCATCATGTGCTGTAGTGGCTGGACTATCAAGGTATATAATTCCATAGCACGGCAACGTTGACCCAATCAGCCAGTATAAGAGCAGGCAACTGTTCAACATCGCGGTTGGCAATTGATTCGAAATAAATCGCTGAATGGTATCTATTAGACGCCACAAGAAGCTGTTCTAGACAAAAGCACGGATAACACGACAAGAAGCTTAATGCAACCATAAAAGAAACTACCGAGCCCTTGTCCCGCTTCATCAAATTATCATATGACAATATTCACTCATCAAGCTCGACCTGGGTACTTAAGTATATACTTTACCCAAAGTTAGATAGGTATCTTACCTATTGAATGGACGAAGATAGGAGGTAGACACCCCATGGGCTCTTTTTTCAACGCATCATATCTAGTCACTTACCCTGCATCTTCTGTCATGATGAATATAAATAAGCTGGACTAAGTATCAACAGTCACAACTCTATAGTAAGTTTTATATTTTATATCAGTGACTGCTTCGTTGAACTTCGTTAACTTTTTGCTTGGATGTACAAGTCATATCATCGCCATTGAGATGGTTAACTACTACGTTTAGGCGTCAAGTTAAAAGTTACCTACCTACCTAGGTATGTAAGTCACAGTTAGTAATAGCCCTTGGCAATAGCACAAGCTACCTACGTGGTAAATGGAGCTTTGAAAACAAAGACAAGAAGTACCAGATACCAAGGTAAAGACCGACACACCTAGAACTCAAAATTAAATAAACATGGGGTTGTTTAAGTTTCGATTATTGGCCGCGCTGCTTGGAGGTCCCGTCATCAGGATGACTGTCTGAGTATAAGTAAGGTCTGTGCACCAACAACAACTGACCCCCACATCGAAACTTACAACCACAAATCCTTTAACTCTCAAAGCCTATAGCGTCACAGGCTCGATGCCTACTAACCACACAGCCCTCACATGATGGGCGAAATTGAGCAGTCGCCTCGAAGACGCCATATTCTATCCTCTATCAACCCTGATATCCATCGAAGCAGAAAGAGAAGTCAATCACCAGAATCTCGATCGCCAGTTGATGACAAGAGGGACGATGCGACGACAGAGCGCGCTGATCTACAACGCAACGGGAACGATGATGAAGGAGACACAACGGCGCCGAGACGCTCACGCATACGGTTGAAAGACCACCGTAGATCCCGTCGAAGGTCGAGAGATCGACATAGAGACGGAGGGCACGAAGATGACGACAGCCACAGGCGTTCACGCCGCCGCCATCGACACCATCGACGATATCGCTCTCCTACACCACCCAACCCCCATGAGCCGGAACCTCTTGACCCTGAAGCAGCATTCCGAGAGTCTCTATTCGACGCCATGGCAGATGATGAGGGTGCCGCATATTGGGAAGGGGTATATGGCCAGCCCGTCCACGTCTATTCCAATGAGCGCGTAGGACCTACAGGCCGCCTGGAGCGGATGACAGATGAGGAGTATGCCGCATATGTTCGGGAGAAGATGTGGGAAAAGACACACGCTGGTCTGCTCGAGGAGCGCGCACGTCGTGAGGAGTCCAAGAAGCGAAAGGCTGAGGAGAATCGCCGTGCGCAGAAACTACAAGAGGATATGGAGCGTAGTATACTCCGCGGAGAGGAACGTAGAGAGCGTCGACGCTGGGCACAGCGATGGGAAGACTACACAATTGCGTGGACAAACTGGGACGGTACACCTACAACGATCGCATGGCCAGTCGAAGGCGGTCGCCCAGAAGACGTGGAAGAGGCGACAGTGCGTAAGTTTTTCGTCAATGGGCTGAACCCGCAAGAAATCGGGGAGAAGTCCTTCGTGGCCAAGCTACGAGACGAACGTGTGCGATGGCATCCAGACAAGATCCAGCAGAAGCTAGGAGGACAGGTCGATGAAGATACCATGAGGCCTGTGACATCCGTTTTTCAGATTATTGACAAGATTTGGACGGATAGTCGGCCAAAGGCGTGATAGTACTCTTCTTAATCATGCACTCCTCTACTTGTAGGCGATACATACAACATGACGCGGACCCGATGCCTTTGGAGCAACGATAATATCGCATGCGATCAAAATCCTTGAGTTGATATAAAACGGCGTGACTTGAGTCATTTCAATAAGACCTAGCTTATATTCTTTGGCGATTTCGGCTTCTTGATATGTGTCGTGCCTCATCCATAATTGATCCCATCATCACCCTTCAGTAAAAGGCGTGCTCGAAGATACTCTGTCCGCCGACTTCTCAAATCAGGTGAAGGATACGCCAAGCATCTGCTTATCTTCTCGCGACTTTGAATACTCATATTCAAGTGGTTTCAACCTGGTCCATGAGGTTTTCAAGACTATCTACCAGCTGGCCAAAGAATCGAGTTGTGTGAGCCAGCCACGGACAGTAAGATAATGATACACAAAAGGGAGTAAGC
Organism: Fusarium anguioides; assembly: GCA_012977745.1. NCBI lineage: Eukaryota > Fungi > Ascomycota > Sordariomycetes > Hypocreales > Nectriaceae > Fusarium > Fusarium anguioides. Next base: position 31,821 of record JAALXK010000446.1, on the reverse strand, counting down.
AGCATGGTATGAATCACTCTTTGTAAACATGAAGATTAAAAAAAAACAAAAAACCGTTTTATTAAGTTTCTCGATAAGTGGCGCCGCCAAATGTGAACTCCCTCTTAGTATACACCCCTACAAAATGTTCCTTTCTCCAGATGAAAGTCTCTGGGCATTAGAAATGCTATCAGCTGAGCTACAGTGGAAGAAAGGCGAATTGGTTTTGAAGTAGGTTAAATCACTGAAGGAGTGGACGGATTTGAACCTTCTCAAGCTGGTAAGCATAAAGGAATGGCATTTCCGTCGTCTTCGCCACTGGAGGATACGTTGTAAGTATGCGAATCTGATTCCCTTGCTACTACTAACTATGTATGACTGGAATGCAGATCTGTAAATGGCCACCCTTTCTTTCTTATATATGGTGAGTAGGGGTTTCAATACATCATTTCTCCTTAGCTCACCCCCTCCCTCAGTAGAAGCGATAGAACTTCTTCGCTGGCATAGTATTTTCTGCTTCTGAGACCTGTTTTGCTTCATCAATCGTCAGCATAAGTATTATATCTGATTGTAACTTGCAAGGTCACAATAGGACAGTCATTCTGTAGAGAATATTATCTAACTTAACTCGAAATGCAAGTATGAGACAGCCATAGCGGTAGCTTACGACGCCTCACATTCTTGGCCTAGAACTGTGGTGCGCACCTCATGCCAGCCATAAGAGGAATCAGGCAATGCAAGATTAAGCTTGGTAGTTCAGGCACAAGTTGGAGGCTGAAACATACCAAGGGGCAAAAAAATACAACACTAGAATATTAGAAAAATAGGATCAGGAAGACTCGCGCCAAGTCGAGCAGTAAATATTCGGGGAATCATCATCTTATCTAGGTAGTTGACTTAATTCATACAACTTGAATTACGAATGGCAGCAAGCACGCACAGTCGATGTCAGGATATCACAGAATAGTAAGCGAGTCTATGAAATAATGCCATTGATAAACAAGCTACCGCAAAAGGTTCCGCCAACAAGAGGATCCTTGTTGATTCCAGATTTCCCTTTTTTGACAATGCTAACGGCAGATATGCAACGCTAGTTAATTAAGATCCTGAGCCCGCCACATCATATCCTTGCCGTCCAAATTGGACATAGGCAAGAACTGTATAGTTAGGTGGTTCGTTGTTAATAATGTTAGATAAAAGATTTGACCGTTTGCTTCATTAATCCACGTTCGTATTGCGTAAGATGAAAAGCCGCTTTACATGTTGGCAAAGAGAGCAGCACCACCCATGAGAGCACCCATGGCGACGGCAGCAGTAGGCATGGCACCAGCGTTGTCACCGGTAGCACTGCTGGCAGCAGCACCGGCGCTGCTCTCAATAGCACCAATCTTGGAGGTGGCAGCGGCAATCTTGGACTCGATAGCCTCGCTAGCGGTGCCAGTGGCAGTCTTGAGATCAGAGCTGAGAGAAGCGATCTCATCCTGGACGGCGCTGGAGGCGCTGGCAAGAGCGCTGGTCACACTGGCGAGAGCGCTGGTGTCGACGGTCTTGGATCCGGACTCGGTCTCGGATCCGGTCTCGCTCCCAGTCTCAGCCGACTCGGTGGCGGTGGAAGCATCGGTGACAGTAGCAGAAGGACCGGACTCGGTGGCGGTGCGAATGCGAGAAGAGATGTCGTCGAGGCGAGAAGAGACCTCACCGCCAACCTTGGTAGAGGCATCCTTGATGATGGAGGAAGCATCGTCAACACGGGAAGAAACATCGCCAATGAGGGAGGAGACATCGTCAGCGCCAGGGACAGAAATAGACTGTGCCTGCATCTTGTTAGCAAAAGAGGACTGGCAACTTGTAGTTTGGGCATAGTACCTGCGAGTAGGCGGCCAGAACAGCAAGAAGGGTGACAGCGGAGTACTTCATGATGCCGGTGTTGATATCAAATTGATTCAGGAATGAGTATTGTCTGGGTATCTGACGGTCTGATCTGGAATTGGATGGTCGTGATGAATGATGGGGAAGAAAAGGAAGAAAGGATTGAACGTTTGGAGGTCAAGACGTTTATGTACACAAATGAGAGACGCGCAGTCTGAGCCTTGCCATGCTTGACCCATGCCGTTCTTCTTGGCTGATGTACTGCTCCTCGACGTTTGTCTCTATTCCCACACCCCCTCACCCCGGACTATCCGCCTTAGCACCGGGGGCTTGGCGATTCCTTTGTATGTTTGGAGCACGGTGGAGGCACGTCTGTTCTCATGGATCGATGCATCATACAACCCAGCCAGCGGACTTGATGCGGACCTCAATTCCGGGTTTGGATACATCAGGTTGATGTCAGTTGAGAGCACCGCTGTCAACTGTGTCGGCACATCACGCCAGACATAGGTACACTGTGCTGCACAGTATCGTATGTAGATATCTCCCGGGTCTGGGCTGTGCTTTTGGGCGCCTTGTCAGCACAGCTCAGTGTTCTCAGAATGCAATGGCCTCAGCTGTCCCCAGCTTAGGTACTTCATGCAAGGGAGGGCAATAGAGCATTCCCCCTCTCAGCTTGCCCTACACAAAACTTCCAGAAATAACACAATAGCAGGCAACAAGAGAGATTGAGGTATCGGCACCGACTGCTCTCGTGTATACAGTACAGCTGAGCCTCAAGCCCACGCGGCATGTCTTGGGGTTACAAAAAGGGCTCCACATTTAAGGCACTCGATATTCCGTGTATCGACCTGCTGGTCGTATGTAATTCTTAGATGAGGGAAGGGCCAGGATGTGAGAGCAGTCACCTGGTAGTAGCTACTTCACCGAAGCGACCAACTTTCGGTTCAAGCTCGCCAATATCTGTACCTGCATAATGTTCCGCTACCAGGGTTTCAGTGCCATCTTTCGAATTTGTAACGGAAAAACCGGATATTGAGCAGTGATTGATATCGAAATGAATAACCAAGCAACGACAGACACGAAGGGGCACGGATGGGTGATTCTGGGCTACCAGCCTACCAGGTATGCCCTGCAGTCAAGCACTCAGTGGCCGCAAATACCCCATCATCGTTCATCGCGATCTCGCGCATATGCTGTCACAGGTGTGCTTGTAGTGCAGCGTGCGTTGGAGTTCTTGGCTGGTGCAGCTCCTGCACACTTCAAACATGCATCTGGGGGCACCAGGCGAGATTGAGCCAAGAGGGTTTGCTCGATGGGAACAAATCGGGGCGAAAGCAAGGATAGTTGATGAAGCCGAATCCTGTCAAGGTTGAGGATAAACTTGTTCTGACGTTGTTGAAGTGGAGCTAAGACTGCTAAATTGGGGTTGCAGTCAGTCAGCTAATGCAGGCTGAAGCTGACTAACAAGCAGATACGTCAGCCACGCTTGCCACAACCGGCAATGCCACAGCCACGTAACTAATAAGAAGACAACCAGAACCGGGTACAGTCAGTATCTACTCCATACCTACGGAGTAGGTACCTATACCTTACCTAGTACCTACTAATGGACCGTCTCGAAAGGAAGCTCACAATACCTATGTACCTATGTACAGTAGGTACTTAGTGAGTACTGTACTTACCTACCTGGGTAGGTAAGTATGTACAGTGCTAAGCATTCCCGAATTGAAGCAAGTGCCGGCATCGCCTTCTTCCTTTGCTCATGCTCTTACCTTCGGTTTGCCATCTCTATCTCGTAATTTTAGGTGATTATTTGCGTCACGGTGGAGCTGCTTTCGTATAGAAGTCCCACACTTTGTTTGCTTGGTCCTCTTTTCTCTTACAATTGTCTACCAGGGTCAACACGAGCCTTACAGCACCCACCACCAACCAGGTTTTTTCATTGGTGAATCAACTGGAACTTTGGATTCTTGCATCGTACAGCTGTTCCCGTGATATTGAGTGCTTCGCCAAAAGGAATTCGACACTGCAGTCAACAAGTATCCGAGTTGATCAAATCACTTACTGAGTAGACTACAGTAAATACGACACTGCTGCATGGGCATGGTGGGTGTTAAGCAAGCTTCCTTCTCTGAAACAATGCTCAAGATATCCAATCCAATCAAACCTTCGAACCATTTCCTAGAGAGAAACCTTGGTTTTGGTTCCCTTTCCCTTTGTTGTTTTTGGCTTTTCTAGCTTCTTCACCTGCAGAGATCTAGTAATGAAATTCAAGGTTGGCTTTGAACTAGGAGCTTGCAGTACATACAGTAGAGTATTCGAGAAGCACGGGAGGGAGCTTTAATGATCGACTGATGTACATACAACTTCCAATGCAACCATGGAAACTCCCGACCTGAAGGCAAGGTAGCCCTGGGCTGTCTAGCAACATTACGCCTCTTTTGAGATTTCTAAGATTGCGATGGCTGAGAATCTGTTGGCAGACAACACGAGGAACATCACAGACAGAGGAATGGCCTGAGCTCAAATCATGTTCCTGTCTATCTAAACCGACTGAATATGAAACTCATACTCAACCACCCTTTGTCCTTTTGTCTCTAGTACCTGAACGCGCGGCACGCGACACACAGCCGTAACAGGCCCTAGTTACAGAGCCTGATTGTCGGTGTCACCTTAGCCTTGGAGAAGCAGAAGCAGTGAATGTTTGGCATCAAGTTACGCTACCATTACATGAAGGATCCTCAGTTTCTGGTTTAATCAATCAACATGCACGTTTGACTTGGAGATTGACTCCCACCAAGCACGTCTCATACTTGTACACATCCGTACAACGCAATCCAATCTGTGCCGAGTTTTACGTACGTACAACGCCTTCCTCCAATCCAGGAGCTTCCCCTGTCGTGGCCGTCTTGGCTCAACGCCACGCACACCCCCAGATGTCTCCACAGCAACTCCAGCTATTCTCATCCTGTGCACTGGGTTCCATGATATTTCGTTGCCATATCCCCGGCTTGGCACATTGGATCGCCATTTCAACATCCTACTGCCTTGTTCGACGTTCTTGGCCAATGCTGGCCAAGCCTATACCAAGCATGGCCTATCGATTGATCTAAGCAGCGTTCTCAGCCTTTCCTGACACCGCAGCCGACACCTTCCTGGATCGAGATTCAATGCAGAATGCATGCAATGCAATATGTGAGCTCATGAGAGCCTGGCTTACTGCCCGTGCAATTTCCAAGGTTTTCGTTAACGAAATGGGTCGTTTCGCTTGCCATTGAACTCAAGGCTCTCTTAGACAAGCAGGGAGAAAGCGCAAGCCAACATGTTATGTATGTGGGAAGCCGTGGGAACTGGCGTAGGTTTGAACATATGATGAACCCGATTGCTGCGCCATAGCCTTCTTTGCTCAAATGCGCTAGAACTAATTATACATGTGTTCCCATTCATTTAAACATGCCTTTTTTGAGTTCCTCCACAATCTCAGCCGCCTCCAACGCACTGCGGGCCTCAAAGTCATATCGTTTGCTCTCCGTCGCTTTGTACACCACAAGCTATTTTTGGCATCGTTAGAGTCTTACAATATAACAAAATCAGTTCAAAGGAAATAACAAACTCACCTTGACATTTGTGGGGTGTTTCCTGAGCACTTTGCACCCAACTACATTGCTGAAATGTACTGTAGTTGTTTTGCCTGAACCGTCGTGTAATGCCTTACCGCCAGACGCTGGCATGATGTGGATGTACTCACCGTCAATCACCAAAATTCGCTCACTCATGCCCACAATGCGCATAGGCTGTTTGCGCCAGACCGTATACTTCTTGTAGCTGGCATTACTGAGCTCATCCTGTTTCAGCGATTCTCGCGCCAGTGGATGACTTCCGACCATTGGTGTTTGCGACTTCTTGCTGCGTTTCTGCATGGCTTGATCGGCTAGCGGTAGCATTTTTGGCGATGAGCTGCCTGGTGAGCCGGTGATCGTCAGGGGGCCATCCGTTGCGAATCGTCGCCTGTACAACTCCAGATCCGAGACGTTCCCGATGGACGATACCGGACGGTCCAGCATCACTACAGCTCCTGATCCAGGTAACTTTAGCACATGGTTGGCCTTGTCTAATTGCCTCTTTCGGCATACCATGTCCAGCACTTCAGCCAAGTAGGTATCGGTCATTACATCAAGTGTCACCATCTGGCCTGGTGCTATATCCGACGACATGATGTGGATTCGAAGGAGTTTCTGCTGTCCACGGGATGTATTAGGTGCGGCAGCAGGTGCCTGGGGCATATCTGCTGGAGGAGCGTTTGATCGATATGTCGTTGTGACAATGGGATTTTGCCGCGGCCGGTCCGCCAAGAAAGAATTGACATTCGGTCCTGGAGTACCTCGAGGAGTGGCATCCGCATCTGGCACAATTGGGCTGATAGGAACTCCTCCGCCACTGTCCTGTGAAGTCGCTGGCTCTTCTTCTTCATCTTCCTGTGGTGTGAGTGACTTGTTCTCGAGATATTCATCCTCTGAAGCTTCTGCTAGTGCAAAGTCGTCATAAGCAGTGGAATTGGATCGCATACGGCCTCCACCGCGTGCAGCGGCGTTATTGACCGTAGTAAAAGATGTCAACGGCTTCGTCCTCTCAAAAGGAGGGAAATCATCGTCGACTTCACCGCCCTCCTCAACCATACGTAGAGTCCACCAGTTAATGTTGAGCTTTCCCTTCGGTAGAGGAGGCTCCAATTTCTCCTCGTTGTACCGGTATAAACTCAGTCCGATAAGGTCAGCGACAGTCACTACCCTCTCGGCACCTTGCCCGTCGTGAACACGTGGCCGTATAAGGACCTGGAACGGCTTGCTTGGTGTTTTAGAGAAAGGGGCATATATACGCACAGCGATAGAGCCTTGCGTACCTTGCCCACTGAAATGGGCAAACTTTTGGAAGGGAATGGATGACTTCTTATCCTTGGCCTTGAGCGCTGCTGATAGCAAACTCTTAGGTTGGGCAACGCTCAGAGGTCGGATCATGCTCATCGGCCGGGGGGGTGGTAGCGCCCCAAGGACAATGGGATGTGTTGGAGGTTTTGATTTGCGAATGGTGGACTGTCGCACGAAGTTCTTTGGGGGTGTTCCCACAACCTGCCGGGTGGGAGATGCATTGATGGCATTTTCAACGCCGTCGAGGATCGATGCTGAGTCTATACTCTCGGCGTAGTTGTCAGACATGTCTGAAACCTCGTCAGAGTCCTCTTCTTCTTCTGGTAGCAAAGATGTATCTGCTCGTTGTAGCCCTGGTGATGGTTCCTCTAGAATTCTAGCCTGAAGCTTTGCGGCCCTTGCCGCAGCGCGAGCTGCCTCTCGATGTCTCTGGACTGTCGGAATATCGGTCTCGTTTTCGGACGATATTTCACTACTTGTGACTGTATCCCGTCGCGGTCTCTCCTGTACCGTACCCAACGCTGACTGCGAACCTCGACGGGGCGCCCTTGGCGAGACAGCCCCAACCTGCCTCAGATTCGTATTTTGAAGTGGTGATGAGCCCGCTCTGTGTCTGACCGGCATCTTGGCAAACTTGATTTGCTGCGCAGCCCTTTGATCCGTATCGTCATCGCTCTCGTCGCTCAAGTCGCTACTGTCCTCTTCTTCCATTTGCTCGCGACGCCTGCGCCGCCTTGTAGCCATGCCTGGGCCCATAGTATCCGAACCGCCTGCCGTTAGCATACCACCATCTTCTTCCCCATCTTCGAGTGTAAGGCCAGCCTGTTTCGGCGCTTGAAAATATTCGGAAGCGATTGCGGTGGGAATCGGGGGTGAGTGCGTTCGCTTGTGGTGGGACGAGTTAGGTCGCCAGCCAGCGGCTTTGAAAGGAGCTGAGTTTATGAAGCCATCGTTGACATTTAGAAGACGCTCTCCGACGCCGTCTGCAATTTCTTCGAGATAGCTTGTTCGAAGTTGATAAGAAACGAGTCTGGGAGAGACGTCAGTTTATACATTGCGGCGAGATAGTCTACTATTGGAGATATAGTCGCACTCTTCAAGCTGAATAACAGACATGGTCGCGGCTTGTTAGGCGCAATAGCTCCGCCGGAGAAAGCAGAAACTTGTCGAGAGTCAAATGACTGCATCTGCATGCTTGAAAGGTCCCTCAAGCTGTTAGATGTTGAGAATCTGAGGGGTTAGACAAGGTCTAGTATCATTATTGTAATTGGAATGCGACAAGCATAAGTCAAGCAGTGGGGTAGGTTATTGATTAACAGGTACCTGCTAGCGAATTACCTACTGTCGCAGGTTAAACATATCAACCTACTACCTTACGTACAAGTAGTAGGTACAGGTACCCTACCTACCTACTATACAAGGACCTCAGCCTCAGTGGGGCGGGATTGTGGCGCTAGGAACTGCGGCCGTTCAACTTCATGTCGCGAGGCTCAACTTTCGCGATTCTTGAAGAACATTCATCTCTTTATCAAATAATTCCCGTGCTGAACTACCATGGGCCTCGTTGATTATTCCGACTCAGAAAGCTCGGGCTCTGAAGCCGAAGCTCAGCCCACAGTTAGACCAGCCCCTAAAACATCAGCATCATCCAAGAAACCTTTCCAAAAGGTTGTCGACCGATCCAACCCCGGAAGGATTGTTGTCAGCCTGCCTCAACTCTTAAACGATAAACCGAAAGCAGAAGAACCCCCAGCCAAAAGGACAAAGACTGTCGGCGGTGGTAGATTCTCTGGCTTCAACTCTTTTCTACCCGCGCCCAAAAACGCGAACAAGCCCAAGCCTGCAGCCTCGAGCAGTTCGACGGTGAGGCCAGCCTTTCAGTTCAAGACGAGCGGCGCGCCAGGCTTCAGCAGGGAAACGGGGGATGGCCAAGATAATTTAAATGAGAGTCCAGATGGCATGAGTCTGCCACCGCCGAAGGCTGCCGCACAACCATATATACCCGATGGACAGAAACCTGCGGACGAGGTCAAGCTCGTGGGCAAGCCCTTAATGTTTAAGCCCCTATCAGTGGCAAGGAATCCACAGAAGAAGAAGAAACTGAACTCGGGAATGGCAAAACCTGCGCCGACTCTCCAACAAGAGCGCACTGAAACAAAGCAAGCTGAGGCAGCAGCAGTGACATCAACAGACGCGCCTCCCGAAAAAGTTTCCCTGTTTTCGATGCATACAGAGGAGCCTTCTGAATCCACAGAAAAGAGCTATACGAGTGTTTATGAACCAATGTTTGCGACACCGGAAAGCGCAGTGGCGTATGATGAGGGTACATATGGCGACTATGCGAGCCATGCGCAATCAGGTCCATCAGCAACTACGCTACCAGGCTCTGAATCGTTGGACACAGTAGTAGATGATCTCAATCTCACGGCCGCTCAACGACGAGAACTATTTGGCCGTAATGGTCTGGGCAACCAAGCAGCCAAGAAAGTTATCAACTTCAACATGGATAAGGAGTATAGACACAACGAAGAGATCAGGGCAGCAGGAGAGGAACAAACTCACAACCCTGTGCGTGCGATCCAGGGAGGTGGAAAGCACAGTTTGCGCCAGCTGGTACAGAATGTACAGAACCAACGCGAGGCCCTCGAGGACAGCTTCGCCAAGGGGAAGAGCAACCGAAAAGAGGCTGCGAGCAAATATGGTTGGTGATGATAACAATGATACCCAAGTTTATACAGTATATTCAAGAATGATACTATTTATCCTATCCCATTTTCGACCAACAATCTACCGCATACCCGTACGCCGTCCTCTATACCTATCCCAAACTTGCGGATGACAAAACAAACATTCAGTTGAACGAAAAGGGTGTCTTAAAGCCACAACGCTCGCCATGCAAACCGATAAAGCAGACAAGCAACATATATCAAAAGATCTCAACTCCAACTTTGCGACCACTCTGAAAGGCATTGTCTGCCATCATAAAGCCCCATTCTCCTCTTGTCGTGGGTGATATGTCATCATACTCGTGTGGTGTCATGGGTCCAAATCTTGGCGATGCTGGACTCATGATAGGTGTCGGTGTAAGAGGACTGAAAGCACTTCGATTGATAGGCCCAGCGGTTAGGATCTGATCTATCGTTGAGGGTGGCTCCCATTGTTGCATAGTAAAATACATCTGATCGGTTGGGCGTGCTGTGCGGTCGCCATCCTCCTCCTCCTCAATTTCGACCTTGGCGGGCACTCGAGCCGTGGCCTCTGGTTTCTTGGGTTTTGGCCTAAGCAGAGGCCCCGGTGTGAAATTGGTCTGAAGCTTGAGTAGAGGCTTTGGTGATGGCGTTTTCCCCTTGCTCACAGCAACACTTATCGTCGTATCTTCAGCCTCTTCCTCTTTATAGCGTTCTTGAGAGTCGCTGATGGGCTTAATAACTGGTTCAGCAAAACTTGTCAGGCCTGAGATGCCACCATATTGCTCTGGGCCTCCATACGCTCGTCGATATATGCGATCCAAGTCGACAAGGGCCGAATTTGATACACTCAACCAATCATACGATCGGAGGATGGCAGTTTTCGAAACCTTTTCGCCGTTACTGGCCAAAATGATGCGTCTGAGTTCGTCGACAGCGTCTTCGAGGCGGAGGTGAGATTTCGTTTTGGAGTAGCTCGATAGGGCGCTCTTGAGACTGTACAGTCTGTCTAGTGATAATATCGTGAGGCCTTCGGAGCAGAAGAGGATTTCATTTTGGATGATGGAACTATGTATAAGCTGATTCGTAAGCCCACAGGATGACGCTCTAACGGCAGATGAGAGCCACTCAGTGCTATGGCATGTTAGTTGGGGTTTGCTGACAAGTCAGAGGTATCTTACCCTATGGCGAACTTCTTCTCCGTCTTGGCCAAGATTGAGTTGAGAATCTTCTCAGACCTGGGATGAAGCTCGTTGGTGTGGATGAGACGCATGCCAAAGCCCGATGAGGCGTTCATTATAGAGCTCATGGTGTCTGTAGTAGTCGACGAAGCGGTGCAGGGCGTCATGGGAGGAGGAGACATGGGTGTGGAAGGTGACAGAGGCCACCTGAATCGAGGACCGGATACCTCGAGCGGAGGAACGTGGCCAGGGGAAGACAGTCCACTTCGCGGAGAGTTCATTGACCGAAGAGACGTTGAAGAGCCAGTTCTCACTAACGATTTGAGCCGAGAAACAGGGCCCTGAGAGATGTTGAAGCGGAGTCCAGGGGACAGAGGCGTTGGTGTCGTCGGAGTCAATAGGCCCTTAGGCGGTACAACGGACGGAAGTTGATAATCTCGACGAGCTACGACAAGAGTAATGTGTTGCGACTTGCGAGCAAGACGCGAGGATACATGCTCGAGAGCCGGTGTCAGGTGAGGTGGCAAGTGATGGGCGTCGAGGATTGAGGTACCAGCCTCCAAGGGCGAGGAGATTCTGTCTTTGAGCGACATGTCAAAGCTGTCAAGTCGTGCTTCACTAAAGAGTACGGCCTGGCTTGGCTTGGTCTGGCCTGATCTGGCGTGGAACGAAGAAGACAAACAAACGACGAGTTACACTTTGTAAGAGTGAAAAGGCAACAGAGACAAATCAAGACAAGAAGGAATATAGCAGGGGGGCTTAATGGAGTGGAAGAGAAAAGAATAATAACAATAATAAAACAAGCCGCACAGCAGCTGTGATACCCTTCTCAAAACAAGCAAGCCTGCTGTTGTCGTCGTCGTGAACCCGTCGTCGTTGTGTTCCTGCGTCAAAGAAAAGTTTCAAGAACAGGGAAGAATGAGTGGGCGAAAAGAGCATTAAAAAAGATGACCCCATGCGAGCTTATTCTTTCCCCGGACAACTAGCTCTAAAAAAAGAATGATAGATTGTTTATGTTTCACCATCAGTCAGTCACATTCTTCTCCCCGGCCGGGTGGCCTCTTACCCGACCGGTGGATGTGAACATGGGACATGAAACGGAGGCAGGATACCAGGATGAGCTAGCCTTCCTTCCTTGCCATGTGTATGTATGTAGAGAAAGGGGAACTGCAGCAGCATCACTCGCACACACAGAGATGAGAATAAGCGGTGATTTTACGTATAGGTATGTAGTCTGGTGGCTTACATTGAAGCAGCCCCGCTGTCGAAGCCCCAATAAGGCTTAGCCAAGGGATCTGGGCGGCTAACGTGCATTAGTGGCAGCTCGGCTACTATTTTCAGCTCTTGGCGGGGTTGATGGAAACCAATGCCATTGGATGATTCTAGCCTTGTACTTAATTTAGAAGATGGTTGGCGGCCAGAGACGCCATGTGAGTGGCTGTATGCATGTGAGAGAGAGTGACGATGAACTCACAGATTGTGATCGAGCAGGGGCAGGACAGAAACAAAACAGCTTTAATTTACCATCTCTTGTGAGGGCATGAAGCATCATAACAGTTAGACTATGTACTCAAATCTTAGCTCAATCTGTTCACAAATTTAGGTCTTCCTTTATCAGACAGATAAACACCCATTGATCGTTTCTTGTTCTAAAAACAGCTTCTCACTACCTGATGCCTTTTCTTCTTGCGTTTCCCCCTACCGAGACTAAGACCTCCCACACCTTGGATCTCGGCATTCGGTGGCGCAAACCAACAGTTCCCGTCTCCCCGGGCCCATCTATCGACAGATAGGCCATGTTCTCTAAAAAGAGCCAAGCAACGCCATAAAACATTCCCAAGATGTTCTTCAGGTTAACATGGTGTGCCATTAAACACTTAAAATACCGAGCATCCATCCGTTGGTGTCAGATCATTCCAACTGTAACTCAAACAAGCACAACTGCAGCTGTCGACCCGGGCGACCCATCGTTTCGTTTCGTTTCCACTGGGACGTGCTTCCTAGTTTTTTGAATTCTAGCATCAAAATACCATCGTTGGATCGCTGCTAAGGCAGGCCATCATTCCGGCCGGATAGCTAAAGATAGCTTTTCCGCCAGCCGCCAGCTGGGCCCTGTCAATACCATCATGCCCTATAACTGCAGCCCAAAGCTCCGCTGATTAGGATCATCTAGACCGGGCCTACTGAGCACCGATATAAGGAATAACAGGCAAGTTTACTTACATTAACCACCAGCCAAGTGGCTGGAAGTTGACTTTAACCATTGTCAGAGGTTATTCCCAATGCCGCTATTCATAGCACCACATGGCTCCTGATATCCGTCTGAACACGGTAGCCATAGCCCAGGATGTGACTCCAAGCAACGTCTCGAGATTTTCTAAATGGATATCTATTTTGAGACCTGTCACGCAACATATCCGGTTGTCATTACTCGTGAAACCATTTATTCGTTGAGCTGATAGGCTACCTGCCCGCTTAAGAGCCTGATACTGGCTTGCCGTGGCTGAACTGGAGCCCTAGTCTCTTTCTCTGCTCCCCCGGTCATCGTCGTTGTCGTCATTACCCCTTCATCATATTGATCTTGTTGTCCAGTACGCCGTCACGCCTCTGCTATGCAGTGTGCTCCAGAAACACTCGTCCCTGTCTCAATGGCCGTTGCATTGATATCTTGAGCCTGAAGAATCGCTCGTCGCCAACCCACCCTTTAGCTAGAGTCTAGATGAACCAAAGCCCATAAGGGAGCAAAAAAGCACCAAGCTTCCGCCAACGCCTTTCCATAACCTATCCATCCTTGACCGTGATCGTATCATTGTGCCCTGCCTGGCCTTGGGGCATCCACGACGCCGCGTCTAAGTTCCTCGGCTCCAAACTCACTTTCATGTCATCTGATCCATATCGTGTAGCTCGTTCATTCCCGGGATGTTCACATCAACAATGTCATCAATCTGTTCAGATGACCCGCAGGATCCTTCCCAGTCTTTGCCCAACGTCAGCCGTCACCTCAAGTCTGTTGTGATTGTATCAGCGTCGCTGAACGACTGTAACATACCGGACCCATCTTCCTCCATTTCATCAACAATAAGTCTGCGGAAAGCATCAAGCACATCTGTTAACGGGTTAGCCATCAATTTACTATAGTTGGCAATACTGTGATAAGTCAAACATACCGTCCTGCAACGCGAGAAAATCAGAATCAAGCTCGCTTTGTGCATCCGAAGTCGTGTCCACAGCTGCCGCTGCACATTGTCGGATTACATGCAAGAATTTGTTTGCAATTTCTCGACTCATCAGGGCCCGTTTACGGACGTGGTGATCTCTGAGATACTCCAGACACACGACCCCGACCCGCTTCGTTATCTGTTTGATATTGTCTCGATCACGCAGGGCGTCATCCCCGTCACCAGGGCTGGCATCGCTCAAGTTGTCAAGCAGTGTACGATTCAGAAAAATCTCAGTGTTGACGCGGACACTTAGTTCAGGGCACCTGAGGAGGTAGGGCACCCATTTTGGTACTAAATCAAGGCTGAATAGACGAATCGCCATGGAGAACTCCTCATCTTGTTGCTTGAGATTCGATGCCGTCGCGAAGAAACGTACAAAAAATAGCCCCTCGGTGTTCTGGAGGCTATTAGCTTGAAGGAATATGTGTTCAACCATTTCCTTGGCGTTTCTGAGCTGTTCTGTGCTTTCGATGTAGGCTATCGCGGCCCGCAAGAACGGATCCATGGCCTGTGTTGAAGTTTCGCCGCTAATGCAATACTTCAAAGTCACAAGTACTCGTTGATCCATCAAACCATCCAGCCTTACCAGGAGTTGAATAATCCTATCGCTGTGCAGATGGTTCTGATCTAGGGCAAGGAGTTTCTCAACAAACAGACTTGTATGGGAACCGTTCAGGCCGTTATACATCAAAGCCACCTCCTCAGACGTCCAGTTGAAGGTCTCACCCTGTTGGGATAGACGGTCAGTTGCATCTTCATCAATATATTCTTGCCCCATCTGTGGCTCCATCTGGGACATCAAGTGGTAGACCAATGCAATAAGTGATAAATATGAGGGCGGTCTCGTGCTATTGTTCCGCCGAATGACAGCCTGAAGCATTCTGGCCCAATTGCCGCTGAGATCCTGATGAGGGTCAGCTGAGATGATCATGATAGCTTTTGCTAGAAAGTCCCCAGCTAAGATATATCCAGTCTCATGATGACCCATCTGAGCGAAGCTCAGAACAGTCCCGAAATACTCATCCCAGGCTTTAATGTGAGAATGAAAGAACTCCCAAAGTCGATTGAAGAGCATCATCACACCGTCGATAACAGTGCGATGAGAAACATTAACACTGAGCCCAGAAAGGCCTGAATTACCAATCGTTTGGGGATTGTAGACATGGGGTAAACTATCCGAGATCTTAATGACCGCATGCGTGAAACTCTTGCTGATGGTGCTTCGCACAAATGGATCCGGATTCCGCATCAGAAGCATGCGAAGAGCACTTGGATACCGATTGAAGTAGTTGTAAAACGAGAAGGCGCAACCTTGGCAAGATGCGACTGCGCTGAGGATGGTTTTGGAGTATGAGCTAAAGTCTGGGATGTCCTTCACCCTTGTGACGACTTGATCCAGGTTACTGATGAGCGCCTGCATAGCAAGATCTTGTAGCTCATGCTCTTGTTGGAATCTGGCCATGAACTCGGCCATGCTCTGGTCACTACTGGCCTCTTTGATAGTCCCACAGTGCTGCTGTGACTGTTGAAACAGCAACTGGACAAGCTTGGCATTGCTCGGGTCGTAGACACAATGACGGCGAAGGTGGTTCGTGTTCTCATCCAAGATATGATCTTTGAGATCATCCGGCACGTCGACACGAAGAGGTGCTGGGATACCAGGGCCGGCCATCTCTTGCTCAGCACGCAAAGACGAAGCACGCTGGTAAAAGAGCATATATGCGCTATAATTCTTGTCGTACACAATGCCATTAGTATCGTATAGTGAACGATGGTCGGGACCTCCAAATGTAGAGTATTCCATATGTGCAGGGTCCCATGGCGTGACCGTGTCATCATTGAATTCCAACCACGACTGCCGATTAGCTGAGGAAGGTCGTTCGCGAATGTAGGAGTAGTAGTGTCCGGATTCGGCGGTGCCTGAGTGAACGAGCACACCTACTAGTTTAAAAATATCCTCCTTGACATCGGCGTCTGGGTTGCTGAGATGCTCGATAGTGTAGGGCCGCATATCGATTACTTCTGGGAAAGCAAAATAGTCGTTGATCTTGCTTCTTTGCAAGGTCCGCAGATTGAAGTCAAACCTCTTCAAATGAAAAATGACATTATCGGGAACGTCTTTGAGGCAGGCCCTGCGATGCATTAGTTACTGAGACCGATGTCAATGAAATGTCTTTACCTTTTGACTGCGTCAACATGGCGGTCGCACGTTGAACATTTGTACTTGTTGTCTGGTAACTTGGTCAGCACCGACTTCTTTTCTGGCAAGAGATATTGCTTACCGCCTTCCATGACCTCGCCATCGACATATGCTTGGAGGCTTTCTGCCAATGAGCTTTTCCCTTTGATATCACATTGGATAGCAGAAAATGGTTCGAGCCGCTCCGAAATGTGTTCGCACTCCTTCGATTTTACCTGTTGCACAAGCTGTCCTCCATAGAACGACCTCATCTTTTTTTTCTCATCTTGGTCAAGCAGCTGAGTCTCCCAACGGTCGGTAAGGAGGTTGTAAATCTCATCAACATCCATTTGGTTATGAATATCGATCAATGTGTCGTCATATGTCCTGATAGAATTCACAAACTTGGACGTGTCAATGTAGCGAAGGTAGCTCTCCTGCATGTGACCGAACAACTTCTGAGTGTAGGAAATGAGTTGTTGGCTGTTTGCAGGATCTTGGATGCGGCAATTGAGGATGAAACGCCGGAAGCCAGTATTCATGTACAGTTGCGCCATCAGCGAATTGAGGTAACATGTGTTGGAAAGGTTCAGTAAACCCGCATAGCCACAAGGAGCGCGAAGAGCCTTATGTCGCTCGAAGTGGTAAGAGAGATCGTAGATGTAATGATCATCTGGCCAGTTGTTAGTGTTTGCAATCTTACTATATATAGCACAATATACCTTCGTCATCAGAGTAGAATGGTACTTGATTGTTCAGCGCGTTCACAACTGCCATTGTTTTCTCACGATCATGCTTTACAAGAGCGAATATTACTTCGCAAAGCTTTGCTCGGGTTTCTTCGTGAAGGACAACTTTGGGTACAGGGTGCCCAGGCTCTTGGCCATTGGGAGGGTATAGGTGCTTCCAAAATAGTGACATTGCAAGGCCCCTGCATCCAGTCAGTCAGCATACGTTAGACTTCATGACATTTTATTGTTCTCACTTCGGAAGTGCTTCGGATTGCGCGACAGAATTGTCCAGCTGTAGGCACCGGTGCAATAGCGACGACAAGCCCCTTACGAGTGGATCCTCCACACCTGATGACGAGAGAGTCTAATAGCCCATATGGTTAGTTTATTCTGATCAGTTATTCCAGATAGGCGTGGTTGCTTACCTCGGTTGTGGTATGCTCTAAAAGAAGCTGGCTAGTCTGACAAGCAAATGTCACGATGTTCAATGCTTCAGGCGCTCGTACATTGATCCTAACCAGCAGGAAATGGGCCAGTCTGAAGAACTCCTCACACTGCTTTGGAAAACCAGTCGTCTGCTGTGTTAGGTCCCCAACAACCGCCCAAAAGTACTTCGCCAGTAGGCTTTCACAGGATCTTAACCCAGTCTCGCAGTCAGGTTCACCAGGGGGGGCGGTATGGTCCATGACAGCGAACAGTTCTTCAACTAATTTGACAGAAAGTGACCTGATAGCCTGACGGGAGTCGGTAAGTAGAAGACGATGTAAAATGTTGATAAAATCGGCGTTCGAGCTGAGTTCAATCCAAAACTTGTCGTTGAGCATACTGAGCCGAAGACAAATAATAAGCGTTCCTGCTATAGCGGCAGAAGGCATTTCGCCTGGACAATCTGTAGCGAAAGAAAGGATCTTGACCAATCGAGCTGGTTGAGGCATGGAAAGGTTCTTCGATGCGGCTGATCCTCTCGGGATGTCCATTTCTATATTGGCGTTAGACTTGGTAGAATATTTTATCCTTGCACTTACTGTCAAGAAATTGCCGGAAAGCATGGACCAACCCGCAACTGAGTTTCAGACGCAGGACCGTCGAAGCACGATCAAAGATGTTCTCGTCCGAGATGGCCTGCACGACAAGGGACATGGCTGTCCTGAGAGCCTTCGAGGATGGCGCAGAATCGGGTCCAGATTCGCTAGTGGGATCACTGTGGCCAACACGATTGATGATATGACCAGGGAAAGGAGCCTCAGTATACTCGACCAGTGCATGGACTGCGTAGAGCGACTTGAAGGGCTGTCCAGAAGGAAAGATATCATTGTACGGCACTGCTTCGTTGTCAAGAAAGTTCAAGAAGTGGCCATCCGTCGGTAATTTGGTGAGGAAGAAATATATCTAGAAAGGTTAGTCTAAATCCTTGGTTACCATAATCCAGATACTTACTTCTTGAGCCAGGGGCTCATCCATTCCCAGATACTCCCGCATCTCGTCGAAATGGGCAGAAATCTCAATCTCAAGGGGAGAGGCACCTGGCCTGACCCTGTTCGAGAGAGCCGGACCAGCTTCCTCTCGCCTGACCAATATAAGGCCATCGTGGACACGTAAGTCTTCTAGAGACTTGCATATATCTTGCTCAGTCGGTAAGAATGGTCGGCCTCTGTAGTAAATTCGATAGTTCTCAAAACCAGTCTCTTGCTGGAGACTCGCGAGCAGCGAAGCTGCTGTGTTACCTTTCCCAATCACGAGTGGCCTAATATCAGTCTGCTGGTTGCCATCAAAGGATTGATACTTGAGCCTGGCAGAATCTCCCTGGACCTCATATGTTACTTGCGGGATCAGTGTTCTCAGATCAGGTGCCGACAGGTGTGGCTTTGACTGGTGTGCTTCAACAATGTATCGGAGAAACTTCAATGAACGGGTGAAGATCCTCTTCTGTTGCTGCAACTGCCGGCGTGTAATTGAAATCGCCATGGCATCATCGTCATCCATCATGGCATCCTGGCTGAAACTCCTGAGTTTCTTCGCGGCATCTTTCAGCTGCTCTAAGCATCGGCTGACCAAGACTAGATGGATAGATCGCGCTCGCTGAGGTGAATTAGCGTTGAAAAACCGATTGTCGATATAAACATCAACTGCCAGAGTTCGGAGAGCCCTGTCCACGAGAACCTCATCTTCAGCCTCAAGCACCAAGCGCCACAATTGTTCAATACCGCTTGCGGCAACCGCCTCCGGATCATCGAGAGCCAGATCGAGCTTTTCGTTGAGCCGCGGAAGAATCTCGATTCGAAGAAACTCCAGCATACCCTCACAAAAGTACTCAGAGGAAAGTTTCGGAAGATACTGTGTCAGACAGGTTCGCAGGAAAGGGTTGCCAATGTTATTTCTCCGGTGGAGACTGGTTAATATTTCCCAGCCCGCCCGTCTGTCGTCGGACGACAGGGAAAGCGGTCCCACCAACATATCCCAGAGTTTGACACCGAGGTTTTGGGTGATTGTCAGAGGCTCCAGTTGGATGAGAAGGCTAATGAACTCTCTTCGAGGCTGGTTGCTCAAGTAGGAGAGGGCAGGTCGAGTCTCCGTCGCTTGTCCAATCTCGATGGCATATTCGAATTCTTCCACGATGAGCTTCGTCAGATCGTGTTCCTCCGCTAGAGCTCGCAGCTCATCGGTCATGCCTTTGGACTGGATTGTCATGGACAGACACCAAAGGCTGCCCAATGTTGTGGCCGACTTACTCGCAATATCCTGAAGGCAGCCGAGGAATAGTTGTTGCAGTCCCTCAGAATCTGGTCCGCATCTCAGAAGATCTCTGAATTTTGCCATTGCCGCTTGCTGCATCTCAGGGTACATGACTTGCGATCCAGATGTACAAACCGATGACTCCCTCATCAAACGTAGACAAAGATTGTATGGTTGAACGCTGACAGGGTGCTCAATGGAAGATCTTTCTGCCATGAACTTCATCACGGCTTCCCAAAGAAGTCGGAGAACGGGCGTAAAAGCATCCACAGGGAGTGTTTGGAACTTCTCACAGAGAATCAGCAGACCTGGGTCGTCGAAGAGGTGAGAGATGTGATTGACCATGCGGGTCAGAGCATCAGCCGTACGGGGGTCTTGCCTGGAAGTGATGCCTTCCCAAAGCATGTCAATGTGCATCTTTCGATACCTTTTAGTCACTATTATGAAGCCGAGGATGTTGGCGCCCTCCACAGTGATTTCGGGGTGGCAGCTGGCACCCAGCAGATAATCAATGAATCCGGTTCGGATTAGGTGTTCCGCGAGATGTTCAACATAATAAAGACTGTCGTCATCCGCGCATTCGGTGTGCTTTTTCCAACAGGAGATGAGCTCTCTGCACATCTGTGTCATACCCTGAAATCGAAGTTGCATTTGACTTGACCGTATAAGTTTGATGAAGATATGAAATCGGCGTTTGCAAGCAATGGCCTCGACGGTGTAGTTATACGGGACTGCAGGAAAAGCTTCTCGATGTTCTTCAAGCAGAAGAGTTGCCGCGCCTTCACCTACAAGGGCTGCCTTGATCATCTCTGACAAAGCCTGAATGCTTCCGAGAACATTATCCGCGATCAGGCACGTGGGCTTTTTGTCGATAATGCCGTCTAGTGATACATATGCGAGCTCGTACAATGAGTAGCCCATCTCGAGTTTTTGCTTGGACTTCGAGGCATTGTCGGGAAGGCGCATGTTGCAGGCATCAGTCATGATGTCCGACGCAACTTGGAGTATCGGAGCCAGTTCGTTGGTTAGCCGGGGGTACACAGGAATTAGACTAACCAAGCCCCTTGTCAACTGGAGGAGACGGCTGATGCTCCCCCCTGCACTGTCTTGATAAACCCTTAAAAAATATGAGGAGGTGAGCTCAGCCTGCCTACATTGATCGTCACCCAAGAATGGTGGTTGCGTGATCGAGTGAAGATGCTGAAGATAGTAGGGAGAAAACAGCTCTGGGGACTGCTGGCTCTGAGCTCCAGGCTCCGCTTTGAAGCCTTTCATTGTGAAGAGATCTTGATTGACGAACCATGCTGACAGTCTGGCAAAGGCTGAAAAGAAAGCCCTCGTGGCCTGGCCCAACGCATCTTCATCATAAAGCGGGGACCTTTATAAAAATCAGTCTTGCTTGATAACAAATTATATAGAAGACTTACTTGTGAGTGACCATAGCGGTGACAATGCGTGGGAAGGCCACCCAGAAAGCAGTGTTGAAGCGACATGAGTCAACAACGGGCTGCTGATCAACATTCATGATGTATTCAAGATACTGCTCGAGCCAATGTTGCAATTTGCGGACTATTCCTACATCGATCGAGGATTCTGCATTGTCAGTACTTGGGTATTCCGGGGAATGTATGGCGTCTTACGATTCTCAATATAGCTACTAAGCCGCATTACCATTCCTTCCATCGTCTCAGTAGGTTCTTTGAATGGAAAGTCATGAATTGGATCGATCATGATAGAATCATTGTCCAATATTGAAACACCAACGCTTTGTTGATCAGAAGCCATATCATCATCCGACTGCACAGCGATAACCTCGATAGGCGGGCTCGGCGAATGCGACAAGCTGGACCGTGGGGTATCAACACTTTGAGGGGGGGCCAGTACCATCTCGACTTCAGAATCCTCAACACTCTTTTTCACATGGTCGTTGAGAGAAGCTGTCGCATCTTCAGCCGCAGCTGGCTGAGCCACAGATGAGGGGGAAGGTGGCGAGGAAGACGAGTCGTTCTCGGGCGCGTTTCTGAGATTAAGAGTTGCCATGCTAGATGGCGGCTCTGTTGAAGGATCGCAAATGGGGGGGCCTGAATCGGGTGTCTTAAGCGCAACGGGTGAGTCTGCAGGGACCGAGTCAAGTCGAAGCAGGACAGGTTCGGTGTCGAGAGTGGTGGAGCTGGAGGAGTCGCGAATAGGGTTCAGTGTGCTGAGAGAGTTAGTCGGAGACCCGGAAAGTGAAGTTCGTTGGCGTTTTCGAGACGTATCGCCGTCATCAAAGGGATTCGGCCGGGTCGAGCTGGCTTCAGCGGAGAGAGCACGATCTGGAAGGACGGGAGATCTCGAGGCTGGATCCATCGGAATCGTAAAAAGAAGTCAACGGGGACAAAGCGTGGAAGTGCAGAGACGTCACACCGTCGCGAAAGACGCCCCGGCGATAGCTGCACAAAATTAACATGTGGGTTTAATAGAAGTATGAGATGTAGCGGGGCGAAGCAGCAAGATTCCCAAGCTCCAAGAGAGGTTTGGGGAGGGAATCAAAGCTAAAGCGTGAGTGCGGGGGGACGAGGAAAACGCAGACAAACGGGTTGGTGAATAAAAGATCTTGATATTGGGGAGAAGATGGAAGATTGCCCAGTAGAATAGAATGTTTACTCTGGAGGATTGAAGTGGGATGCGGATAACAAAAGTGAGTAGATGGATTGGATGGATAAGGCTTTGGAGATGGATCTGAGGATAAGATACCAACCTACACTTAGTTCCAGCCAGGATATGGGGGAAACATGGATTGGCAGGGCGCGAGGTCGCGACTTGCTAGTGTGGGTACCCCGCCACGACTGGAGCAATGGGTGTGCAGATAGCACTAAGGTAGGTGGGAGCAAGAGGGCAGGGACACGAGGTGGAAGAAGAGAAGAAGTGGGCGGTAGTCTGCCGGGCCTGTTGTATTACTTACCTTGCCTTTGTGAAAGAATCGCAACATGTAAGTTGTGGAATGATAAAACTGAAATTGAGATAAGTCATGTATCTTCAAGACAAGAACAGTGCTAAGGGTTTGTACCTGAGCTCCGCGAGTGGGTAGTAGAAGTAGAAGTAGAGGCAGTCCGCAAAAAGAAAGGATGACAGGACTAAGCCTACCCTACAGTAGCTGTTACTAACTTAGGTCCTGACGGGAGGATGAAATGACCAGGCATGCGTTGAAGTTGTCGGAGTTTTTTGATGTCGGTATTTGCTTTGACAGTGATGGCGACTGGCCTAGGTATTACTTCATAATGGAACTTGAGATCTTTTTAGTGGGGAGCTCTTCTCTGGGTAGCTTTTAGGTGCCCGGTTTGGTGGGCGTGATGTCAACTGGTACCTATGTGGGAGGGCGGGGTAAGGGGTGAGGATAGTGCGATTACATCAAACAAAGACACGCTCTGTGGCAGCACGAGATTTTATAGTTGAAATAATTTTATGGTCACTGTAAACCTTTGTTAGTACATACCTAAGTAGGTTGTAGTTGAATGACTAATGCGAACAATATTGGCATGTGGCCAGTGATTGACAAGCCCTGATATCTGAAGCGAAACATGAAATTAAAATACAAAACAATAAAACTTTGCTACTGATGCAGCCGAGCATTCAAGCAGCTGTCATGATAGCGATCGGGTCTTTGGTGGGGCCATCAAGACATCTGACATTCGATCATGAACAAATGACGGCAGAAACAACTCACTGAAATCTGTATCATTTGTTAGTTTGCGGATGTGGGCTTGAATGTGCAATTCTCATACTGCCTGGATTCACCCTGCTGGAAGTTGCTTGCTGTTGGACAATCATTCATGATGACCAACAGGTGGTAGATCTGTGACACTTTTGACTGTTTGCCTGAGGCGCATCCGACTCTCAATCGCCTACCTAGCTACCTAGGTACTAACCTTAGTACCTACTACAGGTACTCAGCTACCTGGGCACCCAGGGTAGGTATCTAGATTTATGACACTGAACCTAAGTTGTAAGAGAGTGTGTTAATAATTAAGACCACTTCTTTATTTGCCTAACACTGATTCTCTGGCTGATACTCTGGCACTGACTAGGTACCTTATATTTTCTTATTTCTTGCTCTGTAGTGATGAAGATACCAACTTGCTTTGTTGTCCAGCGGAGGCACCCTCCGAAAGTATATTCCTAAAGGTTAGGTAAATAATAAAACCGCTCCAAGTGACATTTCATCTTAAATTTCAAGGAGTGAGCACCTAAAAACCAATGGAACTCGACAAGTAATAGATCGCCACTCTTCATTAACTTCTTGGGCAATTGAGAGTTTGTACCTGCGGCTCATGACATGAAATTCGGCGCTAATAAGCAACTCCCCGTCCAATTATTGACCCACACAATTAGTCCCATGCATATTTGCGAATAGCTGCAGAGCCTTTCATGTCGTTATTCTATACGCCCCAAACTGGTCCTGACACACTTGTATTTGTAATTGAGCATTGAACTGATCAAAGGAGCTCAAACATACCATTGATACTTTTCGTACCTACCTGCTGTCAATTATTTGCAAACACCGCCGACGTCACTAAGTGTCATCATGTCCGCCCCAAACACCCAAGGCGCTCGCAAGAGGCTTGTGCATCAGCTTGACACTCCTTTTTCTGCAGTCCCGTGGTATGTTCACCCCTTTGCCTTGCCAACTGGAAAATTCTTACACATTCAGGCCTTCAATCTCTACGGAGGACCAAGATACTATTCTTGAGCTGCTATGCGAGTAAGTCAAGCCCACATTACTGTGCAGGATATGACATCCTCGCAAAGACGAGAGTGATTCTTGAGACCATATCTTTCTGACAATTACAGCCTCCTGAGTCCTATCGGGCAGTACCGTCAGTTACACACCAAACGATCCAAGGGTAAACGTGCAACACGCAAGGAGAAAGATGCCAAAAAGGCTGGAGATGCCTCGGAACAACCTCCAGTGCCACCAATTCCCGAGATAGAAGCGTGTATAGATGTTGGCCTTAACTCTATAACTCGGAACCTCCAGTCGAGGTCGCAAAAAGACGCCGAGTCCACCGAAGCTGAACCCAAGCAGCAGTATTCCATGATTTTTGTAGCACGGGGCAACCAAGCTTCAGCATTTAACTGCCATTTCCCGCAGATGGTTGGAGCTGCATCTAAGAAAGCACGTCCCGAAGAGCAGATTCGTCTTGTAGGCTTCTCTAAACCTTGCTCGGAGCGCCTAAGTGCTTGTCTTGGAGTGCCTCGAGTGTCGTCGATAGCTATTGTCAAGGATGCACCCGGAGCAGGAGCTTTGCGAGAGTTCGTCACGGAGAAAGTAGCGCCAGTGGAGGCTTCATGGCTAGATGCTATTTTGAATATGCAGTATCTCGGGGCGAAGATTAATGCTATCGAGACGACGGTGGGACCCAAGCGCGCGCGTGTTGAATAGGTCGACCAGGCAAGCCGTAATGCACGTATCCTTTAGATGATCCCAATTATATATTAGCCTTTCAACTATTTCCATAGCGCTTTCAAAACTGCATTGTCCACCTGGCAGGGATCCGTCAAACGTTGATACCAAGGATACTCACCAATGTTCAATGTTACTTATGATTCGCATAACAAACCGCTGCTGGCTCTCATTTCGTTAACCAACCATGTATACCGTTGGTATGTGGTTTAATGTGTATTAGATTAAGCAGTGTCGAGTGGATGCCCGTGCATTGATCTGCAAGTGTCATCGCCCATCAGTCAACATCAGAAGACCCTGAACGGGCGCGTTTTCAACGGCCTTCTTTTATGCTGGCATAGGTCGTCACGACTTCTTATATTGATAGACTTCTATACACTTATAAACACTTGTCTTAGTTCTTGCGGTTGCTAAGTGCGTAGATGCCTGGACTATAGGTACTGCTGGATCTTAGGCGGCTGCAACATAACACAAGCCTCCATGTAATTCCCAGCAACGAGAATTTGGTTCATTATGAGACTCATCTAGGTATCTCACGCAACTCCAGGCCGGCAGTGGAGATTTTTCTGTATGACGTGCTTCGCTCACTGCCATTCCAGCACCATCTGCTCCGAACAAAGATTCCACAGGGGATTCACTCAACTATCAATCCTCTCCTTGGGGACCTAATTACAATAATCTCCTCTATCACAGCACTTGAGGCTCTATATCTATCCCCTGGTCCCTAAATCAGGTAGGTACCTAGGTAGTTAGGTAGTAGGTAGGCTCCTGTTCGTCTTGTGGTGGTTGCTGGCCCGGCTTCCCTCACTTTCCCCCTCCCCACTCATCCCGTCTTTGCTTTTCCTCCTTCACCACACAACAAAACTTGTGTTGATTTCATTTCCTCCACTAAAACTTTCCACTGGCATAAGCATAGAGACATTATTTGTTAACGGTCTCTTGCTTCTTGCCTTCTTCCCCTCTTTGTTGCTTTCGACCAAACACGAGTACATCGCGTCCTTCTTACTGACCAAAGGCAAGTCACTCCTCTCCGCCGATCTCGTGAAGCCCTTGATATTGATATTTATCATGATCCGTGTGTCGTGTATCTCGTGCTTGTATCCACTAACTTCAAACAGTTCAGGCTGTTCACCGTCCAGGATCCGCACTCTATCCTTCGTGGCGCACACGCTCTTAGCATCCCCGAACTCGGTTCTTAGCATCTGCCCTTACTTTGTATGTCGCCTTGTTTAAAAGCACTAGCATCATGAAGTCATGTATTGCTTCTTAACTTGCTGCAGCTGACCTTCATAGTGTCCTGCAAGCTCCTATCTGCTCCTCATCCACCTCTAAAGTCTGGCTGTACCAATACCACAACCATGAGTTGTGCAGGCTACCAGAACTGCGGCGATATGTCTGCTGCTAAAGCTCTGCAACAAATTTTTACCCACGGGGGCAAGAAGAACGAGTCTCGAGGCAAGAAGAACACCGGCGGCGGAAACATGAAAAGCCACAGTTCTATTCCCATGAAGCGAGCAGGTAAGCACACAAGATTTCTCAAGCACTCACTTTAAGCTTGTGGTAGTCTTCATAAGCACATACAATGACTAACGAAACATCTTCAGAAACATTCCAGCATCCTCAGCGCCCACCACCTCCTGCCACAGGCAATTACGGAGTACCTCGGCCTAGCCAGCGCAACTACACAAAGACCTTGCTGACTGACCCTTTCAAGCGTGAACCCGGACTCATTCTTGGCAAACAAACTCTCGACTTCCTTACTCGCCGAGATGTGGCTACAGAGCAACCCTCTGGCCTGGTTCAGGGGCAGGCCAAGAATGCTGTGGCTAAGAAGCCACCCACTGCCTCAGAGATTCCTGGGCCGGCCCTCAACCCTATCCAGGGACAGAAAGAGAGTGTTGTTGTCAAGTTTCCACCCACTGATTCACCTGCTCCCAAACAGTCCTTAGACTCCATCCAAGAGCCGAAGGGAAAAGCTGCGGTCAAGCCTCCACCAGCCGCACCGCCTGCTCCCAAGGTTCCCGGCTCCCCGATGAGCAATGTTGAGTCCCTTCGCGGCTTGGCAATTGGTTCAGGTCATTCTATCAACACGATCTTAACCACAACCGCACTCAGAGAGTCTAAGATGCAGGTGCAGACCCCAGTTAAGGGGGCCGAAAAGTCAAAGAAGAACATCTTAGAGTTCTGGTCAATGCCGGATTCGGACGATGAGCCTGAGGACAATGTCGTTGCCCTCAAATCCAAAGATGAGGTCCGGAACAGCCCCAATGCCCCTGCTTTTTTAAAGTATTCCTCTGACGACCTATTAAAGCTGAGGCCCAACGCCAAGGATGTTGTTCTTCCCCCAAGCGCCATTTCCATTGCCAAGCGTGACAGCAACACTGGGCGTAATGCTATTCCAGATGTGGTGAGCAAGGCCTCTAGTTACCTTGCTCGTTCTCAGGAAGCAGTGGCTGAGCCCTCATCTACCTCAAAGACCAAGAAGACCAGCAACACACAAGCTCTTCCTCCGGCTGCCCCTCAAACCCCTACCCCGGCTGCGGTTGTATCTAAGCCTGAGATCGTGGTGACTCAGCCGACTATCGCCAGGTCTTGTATTTTACAAGTTCCACCAGGACATAAGCCCCAGGCTTCTGTAGCTCAACAGACCTTCCTTCAGGTCCACAAGCCCGGCATTGTCCAAGCCGAAATCGAGACCAAGGCTGTAGAGTTTCAGAAGGCTAAAGAAGCTGCTGCTCCGGAAGAGATTCAAAGTGAGCCCGAGCCATCCGAGCGACTTCGCCCACAGGCACCCGCCTTTGTTCCGGGATTCCATGGGACCTCTTTATCCACCAGAGTAGCGACCCGAAAACCAACCAAGGGCCTCAAAGGGTCCATGTGGGCCAAGTAAAGGGACGATAGGAGACGCAGCACGCAGGCAGTAATTTGAAACATCTGGGTTGAGCATCGTGAATGGCGTTGAGGGAGATTCGAGGCATGAGGATAGACGTTGTCGTTTATGCAAGTGGCATTGCAGACTTCGGATATAGATGCTAGACAGGAAGCGAAGCATCTAGAGTGTTTCTAGAGCGTTTAATTGTATGTAGTCGTGTAAAAAGAAGTACTTGTAGTGTACCTTTTAGTATGTTCTGTTGTAGTGACTTGCGAATTACCCATTGACTTCCAAGTAAATATAGTTAAATGAACTTGATGCACAAAGCTAGTTTATTTTTCACACTTGAATAAGGAACCATCTACTCGGACATGCCCTTCTCTAGTATCTTGACACCCTCTCTAACTTTGGGTGAGTAATGCTTCCTCAACAGTTCGCCCTCCCACACCGTTGCTGTAAAGGGGTTACTGCCTTCAACACTATCACTCACTGGGTTATATCGACCGTCACCTTTGCGTTCCTCAGTATCCCACAGACTGCGGACCTTCTTCGCGTGTGTATGGGCGATGTCGCTCAGAAGCACCAGAACAGCTTGGCATGACTTGTCAGGGAGCTGGAGCGCTGCTGTCATGAGCTGCTTGGAAAAGGCGGCGAGACGCATAGGTGGCACGGATCGAATGTTCCAGGGAGGGAGGAGAATACCCGTCAGTGCTCGCAGGAGAAGAACAGTCGTTGTTTGGACGTTGATCTTGGAGGTTGCGTTGGTCGTGTTGGTGGGGCGCGTCAGCTCGACGTCTGGGTTCGTAGAAAGAGTAAGGAGGGACTTGAAAAGGTGGGTCGTGAAGAAGGAAAGGTCGAGATGGAGATCGTTGCGCGAGTTGTGGGCATCTTGGCCTTCGAGCAGGGCGTAGGCGGTGACGGTGCAGAGGAGAGCCTCGCGGGTAAGGTTGCGAACGGGGATATCATCGTCGTCTTCCTCTTCCTCTTCTCCTCCTTCATCCTCCTCACCGCCAAGGCCCTTCTGAGCATCCTCTTCGCTGTGACGGATAAGATCCTTGAGCGCCTCGAGGAGATCGCCGAAGAAATCTTGGTTGATGAGGTGAGCGTACTTAGCAAGACCTTCGAGAACGGCGCCCATGAGATGGGGCACGCGTATCTTGAGAATACGGAAATAAGTCGCAAACACGAGCTTGAGTGTCTCAGATTGCATTCGATCGCGCTCCTCGCGACTGACGGACGCATCTGCGTTAGCCATGTCTTTATCGAGAGCCTTTTGTTCCTTAAGTGCCTTGCGATGGCGCTTGGTTCTAAACTCTTTCTTTTTCTTGATGGGTACATCGTTGCTCTCGACGTGGTCTCTAGACGCCTTGCCAGAAAATTCGGAGAGCAGTCGTAGGCTGAGGAATAGATTGACAACATTTTCATCAACCTGAAATTCACGAGCCTTCATCATTTTGGAGAGCAGAGCCACAGCATCGTTCGTCGGCCGTCCTTCTTCATCGTCATCAAACAATGTCTTCAGTGCTTCTAAACACTTGACACCATCCTGGTTGATCTTGCGCCGACTGAGCTTCGTAACGAGAATCTTGAGTAGATCTGTCCGGAAATTGAAGTGCGGGACTGATGTAACGAGGGTGCAGGCGCAAGTAATGGCGATGGTGGCAAGCGTCTGCCCGCCCTTTGCAGCTCTGACCTCGAGCTTGGAGCATCGAGCAAGCTCCTTGATGTAGTTCTGATATCCTGAGACAAGGGCCTGCTCATACTGCCGCAGTGTGCGCACATCCTTCGACAGCTTTTCCTTGGGTCCGTTCTCAGCCTGAGGACGTATTCGGTATCCAGGGATGACATCTTTGTAGACGGACATCTCTGTCATGAGGGCGAGCATCTGGATGGCGATAATTTTAGACTGTCCGATCTTGGCGAGGGCCTTGAATGCGCCGACGTGTTCCTCAGGGTTCTCGTTCATTTGCATGGCAATTTTTGCCAACTCTTCCTGCGCCTCCAGGATTTGTTGGGGCTCTGGGATCTTAGGCTCTTCCTCCCCTTCTTCCTCTTCTTCGTCATCCTCCGGGTCCTGGTTCACCTCATCCTCGCGACCTTCTAGCCACTCGGTGTCGCTCTCAATTGATGCCGTGTCATCTTCCTGCCCTTGAGCTTGCTCAATTCGACCATCGGCCGTCTTAATGGGGAGTCTGTTACTCTCTTTTTGCTTCTTGCCTTTGCGCGGGCGCGTCTCGTAGTCTTGTTCAAGATTCCAATTTGAAGCGTTCTTGAAGAAAGATTTCTGAGCACTTCTCGAGTCGTTCTGATCTTGAGATTCATGATCAGCAGAGTTGTGAACGATCTTTCTTCGTTTTGTGCCGCTTGGGGCCATTTTACTGTATGTCTTGTGGTATATGGCACAAGATAAATGCGCCTCTTGAAGGTTATGTCGTCCTGTACCTGGTCGTTTTCTGAGAAAGTTGAACGAGGTCTTATGGGCCAGAAGCCAAATCGCATCTTTTGATTGGACAGAACTGCCTCTCACCGCCAAAAAGTTGGACTTTTCTGCCGGACAGAAACGCCCCTCTACCAAATTGTTTTCCCAGCCATAACCAGCGTTTCTGTGTTTCTACTGTGTCCAGCTCTCAACTCAATATTAAGTCACCCAAGATGGGATTCACAAAACCCCCCGTTCAGGCGCTCAAGTCTGCCAACAAGCTCAAGCGGAAGGAGCTCTTTGTCCAATACAAGAAGCACCAGAACAAGGAGAGACATGAGGAACGACATCGTCGCAGAAAGGAAGAAGCTAAGGATCCTGAGCTCAAAGCGGCCCGTTTAGCCAAGCGCAAACCTGCCACGATCGACTCGAAACGAGTTTGGGACGACATCGATGATGACAGTCTCGGTGTACAGGTGGATCTGGAGAAGTTGAAGCGCCGTCGCATTGAAGAGGCTGAAGCAGCAGAACAGGCTGCCCACGAGGCTGCAATGCGCGCCGAGGAAGAGTTGGACGATGACGATGATGTTGACAGCATGCTGGCTTCTGACGAAGAGATGGACGAGGAACGGCAAGAAGCATTGGAAAAGAAGCGACAGCGTCGGGCACAGCGAGACAATAGTGTCGCACCGTCCACAACAAGCACAAACCTTGACCTGACGCCAACATCGCTCGCCCTCAAGTTCCCTTCTCTCTTCACCGACATCCCTGCTCCAGAGCCCAAGATTCTAGTTACAACGTCTATCAACTCTACCCTTCACGAACAGGCTCATGTTCTTTGCGAGTTCTTCCCCAACAGCTCTTACGTCCCCAGATCCGCCCATCGATACGGCCACAAGTACTCCCTCCGAGAGATCTGCAAGTATGCTTCAAACCGGGAGTATACAGCTGTCATTCTTCTCAAAGAGGACTCCAAGAAGCCCACAGGTCTCACAGTCGTGCATTTGCCCTCTGGCCCAACATTTCACTTCTCCATTACCAATTGGATCGAAGGAAAGAAACTCCCTGGCCACGGAAACCCAACAAATCACTACCCTGAGCTGCTACTCAACAACTTCAAGACTCCTCTGGGTTTGCTGACAGCCAAACTTTTCATGACCCTGTTCCCACCTAAGCCTGAGTTCCAAGGCCGCCAGGTTACAACACTTCACAACCAGCGAGACTACATCTTCGTGCGGCGACATCGTTACGTTTTCCGAGAAAAGCGACAGACGGAAAAGAGCATCGTCGGTGCCGATGGAAAGGAGGTCAAGGGCGTGGAAGGCATCCGCGCTGGCCTGCAAGAGCTGGGCCCTCGGTTCACGCTCAAGTTGAGGAGAGTTGATAAGGGTATTGGAAGGGCAGGAAGTGAGGGTGACGATGCGACACAGTGGGAGTGGAAGGCAAAGATGGAGAAGGACCGCAAGAGATTCAATCTATAATTGTTTCGCTAATACTGACTTCAAAGTCGTGGCGCCAGGCGTTCTTGAGCTTGAACCGGCATTTCAACACAATAAAAAGATAACAAGACTGCTGGAAT
>JAALXK010000445.1:0-14010 GCA_012977745.1 Fusarium anguioides | reverse complement strand
AGCCAACCCCCCCTCCTCCTCAAGCGTCAGCCCCTCCCAAGGCCAGGCATCCTGCTGGTGACCGATCACATATTCCTCCCAGCGCCCATCGCTTGGTAGATATCCTAGACCAGGATATGCAACGAGTGGCTTCCAAGGCTCCTGCGACCTTTGCGCCTCAAGTCAAGGACACGCAGAAGCGACTTGGCTTGCTCTTTGACCACCTCAACAACGAGGAACTTGTCAAGTCTGATACTATTGCCCAGCTTTCTGAGCTCGCAGATGCTATTGAGGCCAAGAATTATGAAGGTGCACACAAGCTACAGGTCGAAATTCAGCGAGACAAGACCGAGGAGTGTGGCAACTGGATGGTAAGTTTCCCTGGTTCTGTAATGAAAGCACAAAACTAACTCGACTACAGGTTGGTGTCAAGCGACTTATTAGCATGAGCAAGGCTACACCCTGAGCACGATTTTTGTAATACAACATGTCTTATTGTGCCTTGCCCATGGAATGTTTATGACGGGTCGCGGATGTTATATTGAATAGTTGAGCGCATGGTGCATGATTGGGGATGTATTTCACGATGACACCCACGCCGAACGTTGAGTAGATTAGAAAAGTACATGACTAAGTTATTGTGTGCCCATTGTTTTCTTTGAGTCGAATGTAGCTATCTGATACTATATCACTGCCAATCATAACATCCTTAGACGGTGAAGAGGAACCGATAAGGATGTGCCACGGTGCTATGGTTGTAAAAATCGCAATTTAACTTGCATTTGTATCACGAGGTGATCAACCCCTGAATAGCATCAATTATACCCGAATCTTGAAAATCAATTAAAAAAACGAACAAGAAAGTCGTGTATCCATGAAATGCTTACCATCATACCAGCTACATAGTTACGAGACCAATTGCAATACAAGGAAGAGCTAGAAAGTACGAAATTCAACAAAGATGCGTCTAGGGTAAGTAATTGACAAAGCTTGCCCTACATCATTGCCAGTTGTCATCCCCGCCAAAGCTTCCACAATCCACTTGATTGGAAGCACCACGTCGTCACCTGAATCTATCACTCCAACTTCTAAAAGCCACCTGAATCATGTCGGAAACAGCACAAAGTCCCGATGATGCTGCTGCCCAGCGAGCCTCTGAACAAGCGCGTCTTCGCAAGGAGCGCCGAGAAGCCAAGCTTAGGGCTGGAGGTTCGGCGAGATTGAACAAGATTACTGGTCTTGGTGGTCGTGTCCCAGGAGGTACTATTCAAAACTTATATACATTTCGACTGCCCAGATAGCTAATGTTTTTCATAGATCCAGAGCCTACCACTGCAACCACTACCGCAACAGATGCCCCTACACCAGTTCCAGCTCCAGGCTTTGCCGCATCAACATCCACAGCATCTCCCTCCGCCGATCATGCTGACCCCGAAGAAGTTGATATCTCAGACCACTACTATGAGCCCAAACGTACTGCTGCTTCACGAAATAATGCTCCCGATATGACAGAACCTACTATCTCAGAGGATCAGCTACGGCAGATGATGCTTGGTTTTGAGCGTGGCAATGGCAGCGGTACTGGTACTCCTGCACCGGGCGGCGCTGATGAAGATCCCATGATGAAGATGATGTCCCAGATCATGGCTGGCGCTGGTCTTCCACCGGGCTCAATGCCCCCTTTCCCTGGCATGCCCGGTGCAGTACCTGGCCAAGGACCCCCCGTACCACCCACAGCTGTGCGCAACAGCGCATCTACGAACCTCTGGCGTCTTCTACACGCCCTTGTTGCTCTTGGTCTTGGGTTCTACATTGTCATCCTCACCCCTTTCACCGGTACTAAGATCGAACGCGAGCGAGCGGCCCTTGCCGGTACGACACCTGTGGATCCTCTCATCGCAGCTGCTGAGCCCGAACTTGAGACGGAACTGGAGCACCGCAAAAAGCTGTTTTTCTGGACGTTTGCTACTGCCGAATCGCTGCTTCTTACCACTCGCTTCTTTCTTGATAGGAGGGGCAGCCCCCCTTCTGGCATCGTGGGTACTGTGTTGCAATTTGTGCCGCAACCTGCCAAGGGCTATATCGAGATTGTAATGCGCTATGGACAGATCTTTACGACGGTGAGAAGCGATATGCTGGCGTGTATTTTTGTACTGGGAGCGGTTGCTTGGTTCAAGGGATAATGGGTCGAAGAAGCACATGATACTGTAATTGAGTAAATTTTCACTTCATGAGTATCAATGATCCGTGATTAAGTACACTGTAATGGTTTAGATTATACATTATGTTTCGGGAACTATTTTACAAGGCTGCTCTATCTTATATGTTGGGTATACCAAAAAGAAAAGAAGCTGAACAAATGGCTTAAGCACGAAGGACCTCGGCCCTTGTGTGCCTTAGGCCGGCTCGTCTACTTGCCGAGAACCATCTTCAGTAGTTTTCCAAAGACGCCTCTGACTCGATCAGGATTCTCTGCAACACAAGTAAACACAACCGCAGTGCTAACAGCGAATACAAGTCTCTCTCGCCACTCTTTGTCCAGTGAATAACGTCTGGGAAGGATAGTGGCTAAGGCACGAGGGGCAACGAAGAGGGCGATATCCTTTCTTCGACTTTCTGACTCAAGCATGATGCTCCAACCACAAAACAGGCAACCCGTGCCAACACAGATCCCGCTGTCCATGTGCTGACGACGCTCAATGGTTGTACCACCCGGAAGGTGGGGTCCTATGCGTGTTCGACTGAGGCAAACTCCGTAGTAGAAGAGTGTGATAAAGGTCGCGAGGAAACTAGCTGAACGGCAGGATGAGACTATGGCTCGACGCAGGGCTTTGCGAGAAGGTTTTCGCAGGGCGAGTGCGAGTGTCAGGGGCAAGTATGTGGCCATTGACCACTTCCAAGCACGAAAGAAGCGGCTGACAGCATGGAACTCGCATGAAGGCCCGCTCGACATGTGGACCATCTGACAAGGAATGGGCACAACTACCGCAGGATCTCCCCAGGCAAGGGGCCATTCGTAGTCAATGCACATGCCCTGGAGGAGATGTGCCTGACCCGTCTCCTTGCCGTACTGAAACTCACCTGAATGACACCGTCGAAGGGCCTCGATTAGTCTTAGGTCCACGGAAGCTGCCGAAGTGATCCATTTGTTGTAGCTGCGGGGCAGTCGATTTGGATGATAGAACCATGCCCACATAACAAGGCCAGATGAAGCAGCAAAAACAAGGGGGTCAACAAATTTGGAGACGGATCGTTCAGCCTTAGGAAGGTGTTAGTAACTATGGGTATCCGATATCAATAATCAGGCGATATGCATGGGTCATGTACCTTTGACCACCTGTTGGAGGCCAGGCGGCAGGCCTTGTGCCTCGCCCATAGATCACCAACAAGGACATCGAGGGCTCGAGTGACGGCAAACAGGGTTAGGTCCATTGTTCGGCCAGCAAACTTGACCGTCTGAGGCTGGGCATCAGGGGGGGAGCCCTCTTCTGGTGGCACACTTTCGGTATACGCTCGGCCCTCGTAGGAGTGCAGCAGCCGCAGCCCAAACCAGGCAGCAAGAAACGTTGACAACCATCTTGCCAGTCTGGTATGATTGGGTTAGCAGGAATATCGGATTTCATTAGAGTGAAACTGATGACTTGCCTCAAACGACCCGCCTCACTGAGACCCCTTGCGGTTTTCTCTAGAATACTCTTCAAAGGTTCCTTGCGGCGTATTAGCTAACAGCATATCAAAGTAACATCAACGCCCCAATGAATCACGATAGGCAGGGATAAGGTCGCCAAGATCGAGAAAACTAGATGAGACGTTCCGTTGAAATGTATCAACCGCATCGGGAATACACTTACGTTCAAGAGAGTGGTACCACCGGCCAATATGGCACAGAACGTTGGGAATCGCTGCGGATTGAATCCTGTCTTAACTATGTGTGCTGCAGACCTGACGAATGAACTATCATCAAGGTCTGTGGTAAGTTGGCTGGATAGCTTTCTCCTTCTCTTAGCAACATGCTGTAACACTAATGTCAACAGCCGAGGAGCGACGGCAGATGCATAGCCCAAGAGATAGGCGCGAATCAAAGGGCGGAGGATCTCGGGAATAAAATCGAGCCTCAGTGGCCCGTTACGGACAGGCCGCACATCAATCGCAGGCATAGCCATACCGCTCCAACATATGTCGAACAATATCCCGAAGCAGGGCTACGGCACCTGCTACCGGTTACCGGTGGCACTCAGACGGTGGGTATCTGATAAGATGATCGC
The DNA here is from genome assembly GCA_012977745.1 of Fusarium anguioides. NCBI lineage: Eukaryota > Fungi > Ascomycota > Sordariomycetes > Hypocreales > Nectriaceae > Fusarium > Fusarium anguioides. The sequence goes on along the minus strand of JAALXK010000445.1, from coordinate 9,766 downwards.
GGGGATCCTGACTGTCGCTGAGCGGTCAATAACAGATTTACCCTTGTAAAGTATAATGAATATAGGAAAAGGTGGTGTAAAGATGATCGAAAAGGGTAGGTCGACGGTTTGGAGCAGCGGGGGGATATGTCAACATCATGCAACAGAGAATATCTCAGAGGTTCAATGACAGAACTTGACGGCAAGAACGGCATAAAATATCTGGGCTTTGTTCAAATAAAATGAAGCAACACTCAGAAGATTGATATGATGAGTCTCTCTCTGCAGTCGAGTAAAAATGTGGAGAGCTCTCAGCGTGAGCCTCGGCTTGATATTCGAGATCCCGCGTGTGAATATGCAACAGGGCAAACATGGATCGTATTTGCTGCAGGAAATAGACCGAAGGATACGTAAATGATCTACTTTGACAGGTCGTTGTAGATCATAACGCCCCTGCCAAGGCTACAGGCAGCGTACCACTTGGTGATGGAGTCGCAAATGAGAGAACAAGTGAGAGTGTGTAACTAACCTGTCACGAATGAAACTATGTTTCTTTGAGTAACAAATCCGCAGGGCTGCGAGTATGAAACAGTCTAAACACTACGTAATATAGAAAAGAAAACCAAAGAATATCGGTGTGGATTGTACGGATAGTGCCCGAATTGAAGGGTTGGCGATGCCGTTGCTGACGTTGTGGGTGATGATGATGACCTGAGAGCTCAGGGGTTCGTTCAGCTGAAGTCAAATTGGAGAACCTCCCAGTTTGGGCCAGGGCACGGCAGTTGAAGCAGCTTCGAACAAGGAACGTTCCAGACTGCACTGTAACGGTTGATGGGTAGAATCGGGTCCCTGTATCCGTAACCGTCAGTGATTTAGATACAAGATTAAGTCACATTTAAGTGAGGTTATCACTAAGGTTAACAACTGTAGGTAGTGGAGTTGACAACAATTTGCATGTGGTCAGAGGCAGGTCTCCACTGTCTGTCCGTCATTAGGTCTGGGGTACAGGGATGAGTAGCTGCTGTATTGGGAAAAGAGACATGTGCACAGAATGGGTCCGGTACGTAAAATTTACTTTATACGACCGAATAATTGAATCCTTCAGATGATTCGAGAGCCAAGATGCATCTTATTCTCTATACGAATTATTAAACTTGCTTCATGATTGATAAGGAAAACTTCTTCACAGAAAGAACAGAGCAGTAGTTTAGGTCTCTCGGAAGCTCGTTTCATCGGCTACCTATTCAAACATTCATACCTTTATCCCAATCAGTTCCGCATTCCTAGTGACCTACATTCACACATGGAGATGAAATGAAATTGTTCTCGAAAAACAGAAACAGCCTACGCCAGGGAAGCCCCACGATGAATTTCGGGGTTTGAACAGGTTTCGGCTCTTCTTCCTGGCCTGATTTCCACACGAAGCATGATTTCAGTTGACATCTTTCCTTTCCAGGGAGGTCTTTATATCGCCCCTGGTTAGTCCTGAATATCATACTGGCACGGGCCGGCCATGGTCACGAGTCAAGGTAAAATGTTTTTTTTTTATCACTCTTGATAGAACAAAGGCGGCAGAGGCGCATGTGCTTGTGCTTGAGGCTATGCTGATTCAGACAATGCAATGCTGTTGGTTCAGCCTCACAGATGTTGCTGACTAGAAGTCAGTAAAACGAGTCAAGTGACCGAGTGTGTATCTGCAGTTAGTCAACTGCGTGCAACGCCAAGATGACTAGATGCTCTCAGTCTCAGCAAAGGATGAGGGCCAATGAGAAGTGGCTGAATTGTCTGTCTCTACAGGCTTGGATGGACGAATGATTGAATGAATGATAGAGATGAGGCGTCGTCAACCAGGTCGCAGAATAAAGCTGTTGGGAGTCTCGAAGATGAGATCCAAGCATGTGATAGTCCCATAGTTGCATAAGCTGCATTTAGACAGCAAACTATGGATATACGGATACGTCATGAATAAGGCGACCCATAATAGGCCCATGCCGGGAGGCTCGGGGAGGATGTAACGACGAATGTGTTGAAAGAGCTTTGGTAATTGTTGAACGAGACGAGGGGCTCAAATCTTTTTTATCGTTTCGGTGGAAGATCGAGTCTTGAACACCAACCAAGATCCATCACCTAGAGACTACTCAAAACCAAGATTTTTGTTTAATGAAAAAAGACTAAAAGCTCTCTGGTCGACGTCGTTCGAGGCAGGTGACATAGTGACCCAGGGAGGGGGAGCATGGGGAACAGAAACTAGAACACATCAGGTTGAGGTAGAAAATACTTGAAGGATAAGTGTTTCTGATGTTCCGAGGCAACCCCACATGACTAAGTTTGTCGAAGACCCTGCTCAAGATGGACCGATTGACCCAATTAACATGCAGGCCCCGGTCCTTGAACGCGTTTCCCCAAAACATTAACTACCTTCCATCTAAGTAACCGCTACTACCACCTTCCACCTGCCGCACCGTTCCTCTGCACGAAGGGCAGTCACGGTGGGCTCCCGCCGCCTAACTCCAACCTACCTACCTAGTTAAACACCACCACCTCCATCCCAACCATCCATCCCATCTTTTTCCTGGCCCGTTACATACCTACATACCATTTGACCTTTTCCATACAAGGTAAATTTTCTAAACCTTTCCAGGCCAGAAGTACAGCTGCTGTCCTATGAAGAAGCAGAAGAAGTCGGGCCCAAGCTGCTCCTTCTTTGCCTTCACCTGGGACGAGAGTGTGATGTGATGCATTAATGCTGCACGTTTTAGCACGTACACTCTCCGTTCAGCCTAACTAGATTTCTTCGTGTTGATCCCCTCTGTCACACTCTTGTTCCTTTTCTATTCTCTGTCCTGGTTTAAGCAGCAGCTCTGCAACTATATTGATCGTCGACTTTTCTTCATACAACAACAACTTTCAACCATCGACATGATTGCTTAACCTCTACATCAGAAGCATATGCAACCAGAACGTACATGCAATATACAAAGTCGCAAATCTCATTGTACCTACACGAACTATACATCGGCATAGATATATCAATCTGCTATTCCTCGCGTTCCAACCACTCGGCTTCCGACACTCCGACCGCAATTATCACCAGTCACTTCTTTGCGCTTCGTGCAGCGCGAACCGAGATTTGACCACTTATACTTCAGCACCTGGTTCAATTGTTGCTGGCTCATCAGCGCTTGATGTCGAACGAAGAAACACATCACTACTACGACATTGCCTCCGAAACCACTGGTGACTTAAAATACACCCGTCGAATAGCACCAGCCCGGTCAAATCACCAGAAACCACACGTCTACTGCGGCTCGTTTGCAGCGCAGTACGCTTGCTCTACAGGAAACCCCAATAACAAAAGACGCATCCATGCTCGCTGTACAGTACGCTCCGAGGATGGGTTCGTCGCAGCCGCCCTCAGACGCTTTTATGCCTTTTGGCTGTAAGTGAACCACTTACCCGAATCTTCCTCCTCGACATCTGTGCGCAAAGATAGAGACCAGCCTGCTGACATACAACCTGGCCAGATTCATTTGATCCTAACCAAGATCCCCCGATTAACGATCCGCCAGAGCCCGCACCTGGAGCTCCCCTCTTAACGGACACTGATAACAGATTTCTATCAGACTTTTTCAACAACATCGATGCCGACCACTACGGTGCAACCTCCTTTGGGGAAGGGCTAAACTTTAGTGATACTTGGCTTGACCTTCCTCCACAATTCATGGGATCCAGTACTTCATTTGGCCAACAACCAGGATCTTCGCTGGGCGAACCGTCGGCTCAGGGGCTTTCTCATGGTCTGAATGAATTTCACGGGATGGCGCCTCTGGGATCCAACATGATGCCTCCACCACCTCCACCACCATCCCACTTGCAACATCAACCCGAGCATCGACACACCCCTGACGATGTGCTGAACGCAGCGGCCACTTTACTCCAAAATGGCCCAAATCACCGGCATAATTCTAACGGAATTGATACCTCACTACAGAGGCATCCAATAGGACCTCCAGTAGGCCACCTACGGCACCAGCCGATAGAGGAATTTCGGGAAGAACATCGACGCAGCGTTGCGGCCAGCGAGCAAGAGCACTATCCGGACTGGATGATGGTGCCGCATGAAAAGCGTCAGCATCGGGCGCCACCCGCCGAATATCAGTGGGGTTCTGATGCCAACTTTAGCCGTATTCAAGGCTACGCTACAAACTCAGAAAAAGAAACAACACATTCCTTGACCAAAGAACAACTCAAGGTTCTCGAATGTTTAGAACCAAGCAAAAGTGCCGCCAACACGCGGCCCAGTAGTCCACTTCAAACCAAGGCGCCGCTTCCACATAGCAGATTAGCTGAGCTTGCGAAAGCGCAAGATGCAGATACGCCCCCACGCAAAAGGCGCAAGAGTAGAAACAGCAAGGATATTCCAGATGATGAGACGCAAGAAGAGACAGGCACGTCTAAGCCCGTCCGGAGGCGAAAACCCAAAGCGGAACGAGTGGGCTCGATCACATCAGCTGTTGCAGACGAAGCCGTGGGTGGAAAGCGTCGCAAGTCGGCAGTGAACAATAATAAGGTGGCAAGAGAGAATCTTTCGGAGGAACAAAAACGCGAGAACCATATCAAAAGTGAGCAAAAGCGACGTACTCTGATCAAAGAGGGCTTCGACGACCTATGCGAGCTCGTTCCTGGACTTCACGGAGGTGGTTTCAGCAAAAGTACCATGCTTGCAATGGCGGCGGAATGGTTGGAGGATCTACTGAAAGGTAATGAGACCTTGGCCGCTCAGCTCGCTGTTTTGGAGGGGCGCACATGAAGCCCCGTTTTCAGTTGGGCACGTTATGTGCCATTGTATCAGTGTATAGACTTGCGATTTTGCGCGATGCTTTTTCAGTTGGAACAAAAAAAGGGGGGCGCGGTGACTATTCCCTGGTGTATATAGGCGTTCATAGGAAGAGTGTGATTTCTCTGCGTGGACAGAGAGATGGGTTCAAGGAGCTGGACGCCGCAGGTTACTGGCGTGGTTGAATACCCAATACGAGCTGCAAGAGGTGGTAATAACGACGTACGAATGGAGGCTAGAAAACTTGGCTCGTCAGTAGGCAGAATTACGAGAAATGTGAGAATGAAACAAATAGCTGTCAATGAGCAGTTGCAATAAGATGGATCAATAAGTGAGAGACGAAACCCTGCATTCTATATCCTCCTAAGGAGTTTTGTGACATGGCTGGAAATCTATGACTGTTTCAGGAGGCTTTGGTGTTTGAACTCCAGGCAAGGTTTAAGCTTATGAGTTGCTAGTCAATAAACAAGCAACTCTGTGGCTTTTTGTCGTTGTTCAACTTGGCTCGTGGGCTCTCAGGCTTATCTGGGCCACTAGTATCCGTATGTATCGGAAGGATATATCCCTGGTACACCCAAGGTTGGAATTGTTTGATCGGCAGCGAGGGATCTGCGATTGATTAAGCTCAGGATGCAACCTTGAGGATGATTGGCTGTGCTGAGCTGTGAGGATTTGCATGATTGCAGGAATAATTGAGCGCAGTTTTGAGAAGGTTTTTTTTTGTTCTTTGATACAATAGAGGAACATGGGACCCGTTAGTAATGACTTACACGAAGGATTTCTTGTTGCTGCTCAGGCCATGAGTTAAGTAGGCAGAGATCTATATAAGATACGTTGTATGAGAACATTTCCAATACAGATTCACTGCCTCGATCGCCTGCTCCTTTTTCACTCAACACCAGGGCTTTGTTTATAAAATCATTAAGGCAGCTGGTTTGCCATAGAGTTTCTTTTTCACGTTCCTTGTCAAGTATTTTACGCTTGATCATGAAGTTCTCAACCTCTCTTGTTGGCGCCCTCGCCTTCTTCACATCCGCCTCAGCCTCAGCTACTGCTGGACACGGTGATCGCACCCTCAAGTATACCCGCAATGATGAGAAAACCTGCATAACTCCTGGCGTCATCCCCAACATTACGGGTTCTCAGATCCGCAGCGTCGGCGTCGTTCTCTTCCCAGCGTTCGACATGATCGATGTCTTTGGTCCTCTGGATCCTCTCCAGATTCTTTCGCTCTCCGCTCAGCAGCTCAACCTTCATCTCATCGCAGAAACACTCGATCCTGTCAGCACAGCGCCTAAGGGTATGAACAAGTTCAACTCGAGTTTCTTCCCTAAGATTCCACCAACCAACACCTTTAATGATGAGTTGGACATCGATCTTCTTATTGTCCCTGGTGGCCCTGGTGTAAGAAATCCAAATCTTTATGCTGTTACGGGTTACATCGCCAAGATGTATCCTAGGGCCAAGGTTTTGATGACCATCTGCACCGGTGCTGGTGTTGCGGCCAGAGCTGGTGTTTTGGATGGGCATTTGGCCACAACTAACAAGAACGCCTGGGCGACTATGAAGGAGATGGGTCCTAAAGTAAACTGGGTGTCTCCTGCGCGATATGTCATCGATGGAAAAGTCTGGTCTTCTTCTGGTGTAAGTCACTCAACCATTTCTGAAAGCTATGGATCGTGTCTGATCTGAGACTCTACTAGGTTACTTCAGGTCTGGATATCATATTTGCCTTTATCGGTACTTTCTGGGGAACAGAGAGGTCAGAGCTCATCGCCAGTGTTATTGAGCATGTTCCTCGTGTTGCAACTGACGATCCATTTTCGAAGCACTTTGGCATTACCCCCACTATAGCTCAGCCATGCTCCTAGGCTTGAGGGAGGGCCTGGATATCGGCTGCTCAGTTCTGTGCACATCTTTGTACTTCTCATAGGACTCGGCTTTTATCCATAGCATCATGCCTCGTGCTCCTGCTATTTTGCCGCACCTAGATAGGCAGAAGTCTCATGATAGCTTCAAGGCATCACAGAGGGAAATCTCATGCTTACCAGAGAATTCTGTTTTATATCTAAGAAAAAAAACGTACATCGTTGTCGAGTTTTTAGACTAAATAGAGTGAATCTATTTTGAATTCTCGTTGCGAATTTTCGAACTGTCCCATTTTACGCCTAAATTAGTATGATACAAATATTCTTCTCACTTCAGGTCGACCGTCTTCACATCCCAATACCCTTTTAACGCCAGGCTCTGCTTGCCATGATAATCAACTAAGATCCATCTTCTCGTCACCGTTGCTGGCTGCTCCGCCTACCGAAAAGTCGACTGCGCCAGTATTGCCAATCAAGCGCTTCTCTGACTCGGCGACGAACTTGACGCTGCGTGCGGGGTCATAGAAGAGCTGAAAGCTGCGTTGCACGTCGTCAACCTCGACTTGCTTAGCCTTTCTCTTGGCAGAAACAAGCTGCGAGGTGCTGATGAGGTTGCTGGCGTATCGCAGACCTGCTTCTTGGCCGATTTTAGTGAGAAGGGCGAGGGCATCAGGGTGCACATCAATCTCCTCTTCTTGCGCTCGGATAGAAAGAATCTGTTTGATCTCCTCGGGGTTATAGGCGTGTGTGTTGATAATTACAACCCGGTCCAGGAAATCGAGGGGCAATCCGTGAGGGCTGCGGTAATCGGTGCCACGAATGCGCGAGTTACCCCGGTTGCTGGCCATGATGACTACAGGAGCAAGGTCGTCTTCAAGGGCTCGGTTAATATATGAGAAACATTCAATGTCAAGCATGTGAACTTCGTCAATAAACAAGACTCCAGGCACAATCTCGGCCTTGCCTTCCTCCTTCCACTCGCCGACCTTGGTGTTGATCTGATCTCGAATCTCGCTGCGGATTTCTCCTGTATCGCCAGAAAAGAGAGCAAGGAAGCCCTGCGTTCTCGAGTTGATCACATCGATTTCGTGTAGGGTGACAGTATGAACGACCTCCTTGCGCTTCTGAAGCTCTCCATCGGGACATTGAAGGAACTTGGTATCGACACCCATCGCATCGTAGTCGCGAGATCGGGCATAGGACCGGCCAAGCTTGGTAATCTTGCCCGAAGACTTGTCAATCGAGATAATATCGCCCGCCATAACGCGCTCTTTGGTCATAGCATCAATCATCTTGCTGCCCATATCGTAGACGGCCTCCATGTCGGTGGTCTTGATGGTTAGCTTTCCTTGCTTGGCGCTGCCCGTAACACTACGGTCGATTTGAATCTCGACAACCTCGCCCTCCATTATTTCACTCTCCTCCTTTATCCGGACACCGATCGATTTTCGGAAGGCTTGGGTAAGGGCTTCGGTCTTTGACATCTCGAGCGAAAAGATTTCTGAAGATGCGAGGGTTGTAAAAGGGACATCTGGACCTAGAGACTGGGCCATACCCATGGCGATGGCAGTCTTTCCGGTGCTTCATACAGGTTAGTGTGCGTATTGCGATAATTAAGACTAAATAACACACCTTGGGGGTCCAGCAATGAGAACGGCACGGCCAGCAATTTTTCCATCCTTGATCATCTGCAGGATGACAGCAGCAGCTTTTCGCGCCTTTTCCTGTCCAACGAGGCCCTGAGAAGCAGTTCTAGGCTCAAGGGTTGTCGTATCGACACCAAGGCCGCGAATGTGGGAGTGGGCTGCGATGAGGTTCAGACCTCGAAGGTCCTTGGACTCTGAAACGGTCATCACGGGCTGTCGAATTCATTGTAAGCAATTGGTCGCGTTGATACAGAGTTCATGGACTTACAGCAGCCATATTGTCGCGTGTTATGCGCAGGTAATGTTGGGAAATATTAAAGAGTTGAGGTGTGAGGCTGTGTCGTTGATAGAGAAAGCCTGGAAGAGCAAGGCTGGAAGCTAGTTCAGTCGCGAGAGCTGCACGAGCTGCGCATAACATTTGCCAGCAAAAAAATTGTTAGCACGCGGCTAGTGCTTAGCGCCACGATTTTGACGCGCACCGCCACACCAATACCCTCCTATACTTAGGCGTACCTTGAAGCAACCGGGCATGGAACAGATGGCATGGTCCACTTCTCGGTACTGCATACCTCTACCTACCTACATATGCACTGAGATAGGTACCTACTAAGGCAGATCCATGCTTTCAGCTGCTAGAGCAACCAAAGCGCGAAAAGACGCCCTTACCGCGTCTCACAAGGAGTTGGGAAGGTCCTTTTTAAACAATTAGGTACTGTATGAAAGAACTGCCATTAATGAGAATGATGCATTAGCGGAATATGTGCCCGTCATAGCAGGTATTCACTACATAAACAGGCACCGTGCTACCCATGAGTGTGAAACTGAACACAGACTCATCAACTAACTTAACTTCGTAGCTATGACAAGAATAAAGGATATCTATGTTTCCAGGCTTAATCATGGGACTAAACTAGCATTGATGAGCAATCCATCATGAGACTATCGCTCTTTTTGAGTTGACTAAGGGGCTTGGTATAGTAGGTAGGTTAGGTTGTAATTGATAGTAATAAGTAAGCGAACTCCGCAATGTTACTGTTACAGATCATAGATAGGTACTACGGAGTAAATTAGTCCTTTTTCTGAATTCTATAATTATTCCTATTCTTTTCAAAATACCAAAACTTGCTCGCACATAGTAGCCCAAAACAAAATCCGTGCTCTCGCTTTTGTGTCGCTTCTCGCTTCTCCCCCCCCCCCGTTTACCCTCACTCTTTTAATGCTCACTATACAGTATACAGATAACCTTTTATCACATTCCGCTACTAGTCTCCTTTCTTTCGCCTTCTCTTCTTTCAACAAAGCCAATAGCTCCAACTCTCCTTTGTTTAACTAAGATAGTTCTAACCGCTACGACTCTCCACTCCCGCACTTAGCCGCAGCAATATTGATTCACCTATAATTACCCAACTTTTACTTAAGCTACCGTCCATACCTTT